>PVKE010017606.1:0-30545 GCA_004027555.1 Craseonycteris thonglongyai
TTCTCTAAATGCTCAATGCCCTTCTTCTTTGACATTTGTCTTCAATATTTTATTAAGGATTCCACTACCTCAGTAACTGTCAAGTTAATTTTTGATAAGCAGCATTCCCCCATTCCCTTATTATTATAACCTTTATTCAATAGCACTATACAAAAGTTTAATGCTTTGTCACAACTCAGAATGGGCAATTCACTAATTTCATTAGCCAATTTTCTATTGCTTAAGGAGTAACTATAAAGGTCCTATACTTTACTAGACTTTATAGTTATTTCACTAGTACATTAATCATCATCACCTACTTCACAACAACCAGGCTTTTATTAACTCCCAGGTGTTGAACTTCTACTAGAGTCTCTCCACTTCATTCCGCTCATATACAGACTTTTCATCTGGAACTCAAATCTGCATGGTACTAAAAACTGTAAGAATGATTCAAACGTCATTCATTCAAGACAAATATCTACTTAGCACCACTATATGTAGGCTCACTTACAGTTGCTGGCAATAAATAACCCTCAGGGGTTTTATATTCAGGTGATGAGAGAAGGAAATGGGCAAGTCTGAGTACATGAAGACTCTGCATAAGGTGATCAGTGCCATGATGAAAAGCAGCAGCAGAGTAAAGACCGGGGCTGCTGCAAGTTGCAGAAATGCTATTTTATACTGTGGGTGTAAGATGGAAGCACTTCAAAAGCACTCAAAAAGCTCATTATCCACTTTTTCTGTCTTGAGTGTTCCACTTTTAAATTAATTCCTTACCACCTAGCTCTGTACATACTGGCTATTAATAAAGCCATTTGGCACCAACTGGTTGCTCCAAGGCGGCAATAAGACTTCATGGTTCTGAAACATATGGCTGCATGTCTGTTTCTATTACCTTCAGAGTGCAGAAATCTTTCATAGCTCATCTAATCTACTCATTCTTCTCCTTAAGGAGAGAGTAATGTACAAGTAAGCACATCCTGGATGTTTATAATAAATCAATTAAGTCTATAATCACTAACATTTATTAAGCATTTATTATGGGTCATGAATGCGCAGAGAACCTTAAAGCATTAATTGATCATAGTCTCAGATCAAGGCTACAAAATAGGTTATATTATTATTCTCATTTTATAGGTGGGGAAATTGATGTGACAGGTTTAAAATATGCTGGCTAAAGTTAACCTATTATTAATCTCAGAGCTGGAAGGAAAGTCACCATCATTTAGCCAGTTACTCATCTGATGCTTAGGTCTTTACAATTATTTTCCACAGGTAAAAAGAAAGGTCATGAAAACATTTAAGAATGAGGTAAGTTCCCTTTAGCTAAGACTGGCAAACAAATGAGGCTTTTAATATCATCATAATGTATTTTATTATTTGAGAATTTGGGGGAATGAATGGGGAACGGCAGGTTGAAGGGGAGAAAAACCTCATGAGTAGGTGTATAAAACTAAAGGCTTCATACTTCATATCTACATAGGAAACATTTATTTGGATATGCAAAAATATGTTGGAAATAGGGTTCAATCCATATTTTCACACAATATGACACTTCAATATTGTGAAATAGGCTATATTTTCATCAAAAGAGTCTTGTCAGTCAAATGCTTAATCAATTATGATAATAATGCCTGTCGTTTAGTAAACACTAAAACAGGACTAATTAATTCTCTCTCTCTCACCTATAACCCTCCTATATTTGGCCTTAACAAAAGGTCAGAAACACAGATTAGGACTTAAGATCTTCCCACCCTCACCTTGCACTTGTGCCTACACAGTTTGAGTTACATCAGTGGTTCTAACTCTTCACTGGTCACTAAAATAATACTTTGTAAAATGCTACTTCCCAGGCCCCACCCAAAAATATTGAAAATGGGTCTAAGATGAGACCTAGGCAATCTTTTTACAAGCTATCCAGGTGATTCCACTGTGCAGCCAAGACTGGAAATCACTGCTCTAGACTAGAGAACACTGCATGACAGTCCTAAGAGATCCTATTGAAAAATGGAGATTCCGATTCAGTAGGGCCAGGGTGGGGCCTGAGCTTCTGCATCCTAACAAGTCCCCAGGTGAAGCCCTGGAGACACCAGGCCTCTCTCTTGCTGTCTAGTACAGTAGCCTCGAGCCATGTTGACTATTTAAATGCAGTTTCTCAGTTCCCCCTACTTCATTTCTAGGACTTAGCAACTACATGGGCTTAGGGGCTACCTTAGTGTGTAAATGCACATATCTCTGAAATTTTTTTACTCATTGAACAATTTTGTAGGATACTGAATTTAGCTAAACAAAAATATAATTAAATATTTATTAATTTTACAGTCTCCATTTTATTAACTTTTAATCACTAAGAAAGAATACAATCTGCAACAGTTCTACTGCCTTCATTTAAACTTTAATTGGAAAATGTTATGTAGAAAAAATAGTTTTTCAGTTTATCAGACATAGGGCAAATAACCTGCATTCTCCAAGATCTCACTAGATGCTTTATGTAATACCGTATTTTCCAGCGTATAAGACGACCCCCTAATTTTACAGTTACAACATAGGTTTAAGCCTATATTCGCTGTATAAGACTACCCCCCACTTCCGAGGCTGTAGTCTTATACAGCGAATATAGGCCTAAACCTATGTTATAACTGTAAAATTAGGGGGTCATCTTATACGCCCTGTCGTCTTATATGCCGGAAAATATGGTATTTTAATGTTTATATTTGCACATTTGGGGAATCATAACACACGTCCATAAGTCCCCAAAGCAAATAAATATTTACATAAGGCATTTTTTGTGAAAGTGCTATATTTGGAACTAGTCCATTGTGACTATAAAGATTCTACTATAAATCTGTATATAAAATAAAAAATTCCAATAATCAAGGGGGAGAAATCCTTTCTATTGTTTTAAGAAAACCAAGCAACTGCTTAGCTGTCTTTTAATTGAAGATAAAGCACTTTAATATAAGCCATTTATAATATTTAATAAGCACTTTTAAAACTACAAAGCCAAGAACTTTACCCATAACTCTTGACAGCATGACAACCAAGCAAATAGAATTCAACCCAATAGTAGTTTCCTAGGCAACAAGCACAGCCAGTGCAAAAAAAATAAAAACAAGAAAAAAAGCATTGCACCATTTCCAGTAGGCTTGCAAAATACATTTTAATTGTCAAAATGCCACAAAGACAACAATATTGAAAATCATTTCACTGAAAACGATTCAAAGAAAAATGTCATTTTCATTATGACAAACGAGGTGTGGAAAAACAGGAAAATTAGATTCTCTTCCTTTACTCAGAAGTAAGTAGGGGTGGTAATCAATCTTGTTCGATTTTACAAAATTTACCTACATTACATATAAATTTATAATATGCCTCCTTAGTTTTCTCTGTAAATATGACCACACATTAACTGAACATGCAAAAGAAGCAAGTCACTCAGGGCAATGGGGAAGCATAGGATAAAGTATGTGCCTGAACATCCTCTATTATAGGAACAAATACACACGTGCTTAGGACTTAAATCAAATAGTAAACCACACATTTCAAACAAAGCACAGCTTAAAACAACAACACTGGGCTGCCCACATTCTCACATGGCTTCAGTTTCCTCATCTATAACAACAGGGCTTGTATTGGATCTTAAAGACCGCTTTGTCTCTAACAGCTTTTAATTTTTTTAAATAAAGTATTAAATAAAGGGTTGTTTTGTATAGAAACACTACTTACAAAATAAATCTAAGCCATTTTTAAGTATTTTTCTTTATAGGATCTAAACTTTGACAGTTAACCTTTAGAAAATATTATCAGAAATGACCTACCACAGGCTGGCTATTAAATGTCTACATTTTACATCAGCTTTTGTGACCGTAATGGCATTTGTTCTTATATCTATGTCAGGAACATTTACTTGGATTAACAGAAATGTGTTGGATGCTTTTAATCTATACTTCACACAATGTATCACTGCAATCTTATGAAATAGTCTGTATTTTCACCAAAATAGTCTTTCCAGTCAAACACTTCATCAATTTGGGAACTTAGGTTGAATTGATTAAGTAATTCAGGCAAAACTATCAATTTAGTAGCTGCAGGCAAATATCACTGCAGTATTCTTCTGATAATTCACCTTGATGATTGATCAATTAAGGGAATGAATAGCAAAATGGGGCTTCCAAGAAAGAATTGTGTTCATCAATTTTTCTCCTATCTTGTCTACCCCACAAAGCAAGATTAACATATTATAATCCATTCTCCAGAGCAATCACCTGCCGTTGAACTGTACTGGATGCATGCTGCCATTCTGCATCAGGTGCGCCACTGCTGCTATCTTGGTTAACTGGCTGCACTGGTATGCTTCCCTCATTTTTATATATACTTGTTTGCACACAATAACTATTACAATACAAGACAAGCAAGTTATAACAGAAAAGCTGATAATTCGAAAGCAAGGTAAATTCTATAAAATAGCACCATTTATGTTAGTACCTTACTGTAAATTAATTTCAATTTGCCTTTCTTTTTGCATTTTATTCTCTAGATTATCTTACTATTTAATATTCAAAACACTGGATATCAACACATTTCCACAGAAACTAGCACTATCATGCATGTATAAGATCAGCTCAGAGAAAACTTAAGCTATATGGCCATTAAAAAAAATAGGAAGAATACATCTTAAAAGGACCTCATGGGTATATGAACTGAAATTATGTGGATGGTTGTCAGGAGTCTGACAAGGCTTGTGTTTTGATAAAGAAGGAAATGTTTAAAGATTGATCTTGTTTTCCCTTCAAAGTCCCCTGCCAGGAAGAAAACCCAAAGCTTTGTGAACCTGAACAGTATATGATAGATGGTACAGATATAGATTAAATATAGATTTAAATTTTTTTTTCCTTTTTCTTAGTTTTCAACTCCAACTTACATCTTCCTGTTTTCATAATTCTCAATTTTTATTTCCTAATTATTGTTCTTATTGTTATTTTAGAGGTCAACACATATCAATGTCTACAAGATAATCAAAGCATATATACTACATTACTGGGTCTACACAGTGTCAATTATATATTTATACAAAGGATAGTAAGCTTTAAAGTATCCAAGTTAACAGAATATATATTTTCTAACATGTCTGTAATTTAATAGTACACAAAGAGTACATACTGAAGAAATTAACTAAAATTTATTTATTTTAAGCAACAGTCTTCCAATTATGTAGCACGTATTTCACAATAGGCCTGGGATTGAATATACTGGCCTTTCTTCATGAGAAAAAAAGGAAAAAAAAAGAGCATCAAACCCTTTAAAACTTTGGATTTCAAAAAATCTCATATGCTCTACAGAAAATTAAGGGTAAAAATGATCATTACCAAAACAGAAGATCTTTACCTGGGATTAAACAATGATTTGACAAACTATACTTTTTTGTGTGCTCATATTTCTAGAAAGAGAAAATAGCAATTCCTGTTGGAAATAAATCATATTTAGAATCTATAAATTAAAGCCTGAGATGAATTAAAAAATATACTGGCTATCAGAGGGCTGTCTCACTGTCAAAACACATTTACTGAGTTAAAATATCACAAATAAATATTAAATAATTTTATGTGACAGCTAAGTCACTAGAAAAGAGCGAACAAGAAAAGAACCCTTCCTTTACTTCTCATCAGTTAAAAATTTCAGATGGCTGATGTGTACCATAGCATGCAGTCAGTGATACTACTGTGTATCTCAGAAGGGATAATCAATCACCAAAAAGGCTTTGGGAAGATATAAAGTCACAACTCATATTTACCGCCATCATCCCACACATCATTGGCATAGCTTTCTAGAAAGCTAGGAAAATAAAAAGCAAGTGGGAGGGAGATAATACATATCTTTAATAAAATCATAAGCAAAATCTGCTTGAAAATTTTCTTCCCTTACCCCCTTTATCCAATCTAGTCAGTGTCTAACAACTGTCTACAGACCATCTATATATCAATCTACCCTTGAGTTCTGTCGCCTCCCTTCACCAATTTCTACTAAAATTACAACAAGTACCTCACAAATGGAATTGTCTGTAGTAACTAATTTTACCTATCATGTGTGCCTTACTGTTTTCAATCAATTCAAAAACTGTGAGTTGTCTGTTCTTCACACAAGGGATTTGTAATGCTAGCTCATATCATCTCATGAGGACAGATTAAGATTTCAGGAATTTCTAAGAGTGGGTTGTTAAAAAGTCATTATTAAAACTAAATAAGGGGAAGCCGGGATGGCTCAGTGGGTTAGGTGCTCACTTTGTAGCCCCGGGGACCGAGGATTGAATCCCGGCCCCGGCCCAGGCCTGTGTAAACCCATATGCTGAACTGGGGAGTGCCCCCAGTTCAGTCCTCACCAGGGTGAGACCCCGGGCCAGCTCCTGCCCTGTGCAGCCCCATTCCCACCTGTGGAATGAAACTATGTGGAAAAACTGATGATGTGCAACTATGGAGACTATTCTGGGCCCTCCCCCTTCTCTCTGTCTCTATCTCTGTATCTCTCTCTCTTTCAAAAACAATAAATCTTTAAAAAAACAAAAAACAAAACTATATTATATAAACTTACAAATAAATCATACTAAAGAAAAACAATAATACTCAAAACAATTCACTTCCCAATTATTTTACTACATCTTTAGTATCCAGAGTTAGGCTGACCTGAGAACCAAGCAAGAAATGCATCCAAGGAAACTACTTATAGGGTGCAAAGAGAGAAGGCTTAGCAGACAGACACAAGAGAGCTCTTACACACCTTAACAAACATACTAGTATTCTTAGCTGTAGAAAAAAATATTGGGAATTTATTCAAAGTTTTTAAGTCCTGGGGGTGGAAGGAAGACGTGGACTTTTAACAGTCATTCTTGCATCACTATAGGGTTGCTCCCAGAGAGGATGCAGAGACCAGCCAGAACACAGGACCAGTAGCTCCCCAATTCTCTGATAATATAGCAAGCACTATTGCAAAAAGTTTTGGAGCATGCAGCAGAATAGGATTTTTATTTATTTATAATTTAAATGCATGCTCAACGCTACAACTATAAACATTATTACATCATACAAGAAATGGTAAAGTTTAAAATAAAATAATAAAGATGTATGCAAAGTTCTAACCATACATTCCCACACTTCAATGATAGTGCATCCCACCCCAGAGACTACCAGTGAGGCCAGCCTCAGAAGATGAAATGCAGGATGCAAAGTCAAGGGGACTTGATGAGAACTGTGGGAGCTGGAGCCAGACATCACCCCGAGGGACAAGGAAGCTCATGCTTAAGGCACAACACACTAGGAACAAACCTCCAAAACTCGGGAATGCTGTCTACAACCAGATTCCCTCACACTGTACCTACTAAAGGCAACATAGGGATTCAACACAACTTGCTGAACTCCCAACTTCACCAGAGGCAAACGTGAAATGCTAAGCTAAGATGCCATTTCTGCTTTACTACTTAAAAACAAAATCCTTAAAGCATTAGCTGTCAGTTATTATAAAAGTGCCCTGAGTTGCTCTGAGGGACCCCCTACAAATATGGGCACAGTGGTGGCTCTGTGTCCTGGCCACCTGTGGAAGGCCAAGCAGAACTACCCACCAGTGCTTCTGACACCTACAAACATAAGACCTCATCAAGCGCACAGTTATGGTGCCCAGAGAAACATCAGTCTTGTAAGTTCCCTACAAAATTCATCAGAGTCCAAACAGAACATTGGAATTATCATGGAGAACCCACACTGATCAGTGCCCTGAGAAAGATTTACCTCTCAAATAATCAAGAATAGATAGACCCGCTACACTTTCACACATCACTTGAAAACTAAAATTAGAGCCCAGGATGCTCTTGATTTTAACTTACTTTCTAAGCTTAGCAAAATAAAACAAATGTACCCAAATAGTAGCCTTTCCCATTAATAGGACGAGACTGCTGAGAAAAATGACCGATTCAGATGTGGGGCAGAAAACATAAAAGAGAGCATGAAACACAATGTCATGGCAGAACGCAAGAATGCTATTATCAAAAGTACCACAAATATGGACAATCTGAGTACTGATAATAATAATAACTCAATATATTTGGAATAATAACTACATTAATGTTTATGAGTTCTTCATGACACTTGCTTTTAAAAGAAAAGAAAAGGAAAAAGAAACCATGAGGATGTTATGAACTAGAAAGCCAACTCATTATTCTGAAAACTGGTAAAGATACAGATGGAATTAAGGATTTGGTTTGTCTTTCCGGCACAAGGGGTACCTCAGGGTAACTAATTATAATAGTTGACAAGGAAAATTGTCTCTTTATAAAATATTCTAGCTAATAAATGAAAGAATATCAGATGTTGCAAACATAAATATAATGAATCTAGGCAATTAATATCACAAAATGAAAAATAACCAGTTTTTATGCATCTCCTGATGAAACTATATAACACTATTGTCAAAAATTCAAACCAGAATCAAATCAAGACTACCAGCTGATAAGAAACACAGGAGACATAAGAACTCAATACCATGGGGATGGATTCAGAAAAATGCAAACAGGAAAATAACCCAATTTCAATTAATAAATTGATGTGTGTGTGTGTGTGTGTGTGTGTGTGTGTGTGTGTCACACAGAGCAAAGAGGAACTGATAGACTAAAAGAAATAATCAAATGCAATGTATATATTTTCTTTGGATCCTGATTTAAACAAGCCAAATATAAAACAACCACATTTACAAAACAGGGTAATTTTAATAATAGTATTAGAGTTAAGAAAGTATTCTCTTTTCTGAAACAGCAGGGGAGTATATAATATTTTTTTACCTTTTAGAAATATATACTGAAATATTTTTAGAAGAAATTATATGAAGTCTTCAATTTAATTCAAAATAATCCATTTTGGTAAAATATAAATGAAGCAACATTGGCCATAAATTGATAACTGTTAGACTTAAGAAGTGGGTATGGGGTTTCATTATTCTTTCTATTCTTATATATGATTAAAAATTACTATCATAAAAAAATTTTTAAAAAAGACAAATGATCTCACAAAGTAGAAAATCATAAAGACAAATGAAAAATATGCAATGCAATGATATAATACTAAATAATAGTCCCTTTTTCCCAATTAGGGTTTAAAAAAGGGAAACACTTAAGTTTGCATATTCATCATAATGATTTCTATAATGTTTTCTGTACTACAGTTGAGCAAATCTCTTTAGAACAGGCAGTGCTGACTTTATATAATATTCATCAGAAGAAGTTCAGTCTCACTAAAAAGATATGCTAAGTCAAGCCTTGTTTGCTGTTTCTCACAAATTCAATGACGTTTAAGATGCAACAAAATATTTGACAACATGATCAGTCAGTCTAGATATGGCCTGAATCCCACTTACTTAGATGCACCTGGACTTTGGAATGGTAAGTAACAAACATTACTATAGTTTGATTTTTTCCATTTTTCAGAAAGATAAAACACATTTCACCATAATCAAGTAATAGATATAAAGCAGTTGCATTTTACTCATATATACTTCATACAGCTTTTTGAAAAATAATTCAAAGAGCAACGAGTGATACATGGTAAGGAATGGTAAAGAAATGTAAAAACCATTTTCATATGTATTTTAATGTTCTTAAAGTATATTACTAAAAGATGCTCAAAAGATAATATTTACCAATAAAACTAAGAGGGGTAAACAGAAAAAAAACAAAATTTTCCAATGTGAGTAGCATATACACTAGAAGCTTGAAACTCAGGGGTCTTAAAAGCAAATTATAAGAAGCAGTCAGATATAAGTAGAGAAACTTCATTATTAAATTAATATAATTAATAGCTCCCTTAAAAACGTTGGGGGGGGGATGTGGGTATTTATTTCAAGGACAGAGTTTATGAAAGTAAATCAAGAAAAAATCTAAGAAACATAACATTTCATTTATTTAGAAACATAATACATTAATCATGTCAAAAAACTGTCTCATTAGTTTTATAAATTATATTTATATAGTATCTTCATGTTATATGGTATTCTTTAATATTGCTGTGAATCTTTGAACTAAAAAAGCCTCTATCAAAACTCAGTTTTAAGTCAGTAAATGAGGATAATACCTGTGAATATATAAAAATAAAGGCAAAGGATCATTGCCCCCCCACCACATGCACACACACACACCTTTTTCAGAGACGATTAGCACACCACCATGACAATCCTGACTCTTGCGTAAGAAAGTAAACTACATATTTCAGCATTTTCATTACCAATGATGGTGAAGCATCAGTTAACTGTAGATGAGGAAAGAAGAATCAAGGTTCACAATAGCCAAGTTCCTGAGAGTAAAACTGTGACCTCAACAATTATTGAATTTGTTTAGTTCAAAATATTTTGTTTTGTCTTATTTTTCCTGTAAGTATATACTCTGTCTTTAAAGTTGCTAAGGAATAATAACCACAACTATGACCACAAAAGAAACCCAAATTTCCAAAGCAATCCTCCGAAAAAAAATAAGGCAGGAGGCATCACGCTCCCTAACTTCAGTCTATACTACAAAGCATCAATAATCAAAACAGCTTGGTATTGGCAGAGAAACAGACATACAGACCAATGGAACAGAATCAAAAACCCAGAAATAAACCCACAAATATACAGACAGATAATCTTTGACAAAGGAGCAAAAAATATAAAATGGGGAGAAGAAAGCCTCTTCAGTAAATGGTGCTGGGAAAATTGGAAAACCACACGCAAAAGAATGAATCTGGACTGTGAACTGTCACCATATACCAAAATTAACTCAAAGTGGATTAAAGACCTCCACATAAGATCCGAAACTATAAGGTGCATAGAAGAAAGCATCAACACTAAACTTATAGACCTTGGGCTCAGAGAGCACTTTATGAACTTGACCCCAAACGCGAGGGAAGTAAAAGCAAAAATAAATGAATGGGACTATATCAAACTAAAAAGCTTCTACACAGCAAAGGACACCATCAACAAAGTAAAAAGGAAACCAACCGAAAGGGAGAAAATATTTGCAAACAATGCCTCTGATAAAGGGCTAATATCTAAAATATATAAAGAACTCATACAGCTCAACAACAACAAAAAAAAAACCAAACGATCCAATTAAAAAATGGGCAGAAGACCTAAACAGGCACTTCTCTCCTGAAGACATACTAACAGCCAACAGATACATGAAAAAATGCTCAACATCACTAGCAATTAGGAAAATGCAAGTTAAAACCACAATGAGATACCACCTCACACCTGTTAGAATGGCTATAATCAACAAGACAAGGGATAACAAGTGCTGGAGAGGCTGTGGACAAAAAGAAACCCTCACACACTGCTGGTGGGAATGTAAATTGGTACAACCACTGTGGAAGGCAGTATGGAGATTCCTCAAAAAACTAGGAATAGAATTGCCATATGACCCAGCAATCCCTCTCCTGGGTATCTCCCCAAAAAACCTGAAAACCTTAATCCACAAAGATGTATGTACCCCAAGGTTCATCGCGGCACTATTTACGGTAGCCAAGTCATGGAATCAACCAAAGTGTCCTCTGATATATGTCTGGATAAAGAAGTTGTGGTACATTTATACAATGGAACACTACTCAGCAATAAGAAAAGATAAAGTACAGCAATTTGTGACAACATGAATAGACCTTGAAAAATATCTTATTAAGTGAAATAAGTCAGAGTGAAAGAATCAAGAAACATATGACCTCATTTATAGGTGGAATATAAAACTGAAAGGAACAAAGACTCATGGACATAGTCAATAGTTTAGTGGTGACCTGAGAGTAAGGGGGGAGGTGGGTGGGAGATATGGGTGAGGGGGAAGTACTGAGGGGGAAGGTGATGGAAAGTGAGCTGATTCTGGATGGTGAGCACATAATGCAATGTATAGACGATGTAAAATAGAATTGTACACCTGGAAACAATGTAATTGATATCAATTAATGTCACCCCAATAAATTTAACAAATAAATAAATAAAATAACCACAACTATGAAATGACTAAAGCTAAATCAAACTTCTCTCCTAAAGCAATCAAGGCTTGCACTAAGATCTTAACAAAAATGCAGCAATCCAGGGGAGCCAGGATGGCTCAGTGGGTTGGGTGCTCGCTTTGCATTCCTGGGGACCAAGGATCGAGTTTGGCCCCGACCCGTGTGGACCCATGTGCTGGGCTGGGGTGCGCCTCTCATGCGGGAGGCCCTCCACCTAGTTCCCACCCTGTGCAGCCCCGCCCACATGTGTGGAACAAAATCATGTCAAAAATTGATGACATACAATTATGGAGACTGCTCTGGGCCCTCCCCCTTCTCTCTGTCTCTCTTTCTCTGTCAAAAACTCTCTGTCTCTGTCAAAAACTCTCTGTCTCTGTCAAGAACAATAAAATAAATCTTTTTAAAAAATGCATCAATCCAGTATGTCTTGATAATAAAAGAAGTGACTGAAGATGAATGACATACAAATAAAGCAGAGAGCAATCATTTTAGATGTGCTTTCAATAGATATTTTTTTGAATGAAGGATGTCCATTTTTTGTGCGCTAATAGAGTATTGGCTACTAATCAAGCCTATCCGATTAATACAGATGTAAAGGTTATTTGTAAGATTTCTATATAAATTTACAATCTTGGAGAATGCACAAAAAATAAAAAATATATATAATACCATATTTAGTGGAAAATATAAAGCATATCTTCAATAAAACAAACAAATAAAAAACATTCCTACTAAAAGAACGCACCCAGATAGGCAAATAAAATTAAAATATCAAGGATACCTTTGAAGCTGGCTGTACTGAAATGTTATATTCAATAGATATGAATGGCCTTTTGTCACGCTGCATTATCTAGAATCTGAGATGAAGAGGCTGTCTACCCCTCTAAACTAACTCTGACCACGTCCGTACTTTATTCCCTGCCCCTCCATCTGCATGCACTGCCAGTCTCAAGGGGCTTAGGGGAAAGGCGAGTATACTTCTTCAATGCAAGTCAGTGAGCCAGTTGCTTGTAGCACAGAGGGATGATGAAGATAGAATTTTTGCTTTATAATATCTTACATGCTAAAGAGGTACATAGGTAGCTACAAAATAAAAAGTATAAGAACACACAAAAAAATAGAAAAGGATGCTGTATTCAAGTAAACTTTATTTTTTAAAAGATTTAAAAGTGCCCTAGAATCTACTCCTTTACAATCAAAAAAAGAAAATAAGGTGAAATAATAGAAAAAGGGGTCTTTAGGTGAATGTGCTCATAAAGAATGATTAAAACAGAATTATGAGAACTTCTAAAATAGATCAAGAATGGGAAGTGATATAAAGATTCAAGACTGAAAATTACATTCAATACTTACAAGTTCCATCAGTTCATGTAATCCTCCTAGAAGTCATTGTTCAGATCCTTTATGGAAATGTCTAAACATAACTAAAAAAAATCTACAATACCTTCTGAAGCTTAGAAAACAAAATAAATAATGAAGAAGGGAAGAGAAGAGCAAGTAAGAGAGAGTATATGTGAGAAAATAAATTACCCAATGTTTTTAGTATTTGCAAGTTGTACATAATTTTTATAATCAAAAATTTACATTTATAAGCATAAAACTCAGTATTATAAAAATTCCTTTTAATGATGTAAAAAGATAAGTATCAACTAAATTTGTGAGCACACATTATTTTTATCAAGCAAACAGAATAATATATTGACTAGAGTTTTAGCTTTACAAATATCACCTAAAAAATAAAAAAAAATGAAAGAAAGATTTCAAAGAAATACTAATAAAGTCTTTTACCCAACTGTTCATTACTTTCCCTTCCAAAGTACTTAAATCAAAATGACCAGTACATGAATGTTGCAGGGTCAGATGCTCATTGTCATACCCTGAGTCATCTGATCAGGGAAGACAATGTCATCACACATAAAGCAATGGAAGTGGTGTTTTTTCACACCACAAAATTAAAATACGTCTATATAACGGTAAGACAGAATAATGGACCCCGAAGATGCCCACATCCTAATCCCTAGAACCTGCCATGGTACTTCCCGGGCAAAAAAGACTTTGCCCATGTAATTAACGTAAAGACTTTGGCATGAAGCGATTAGCCTGGATTATCCAAGTGGGCCCAATATAATCACATGCATCCTAGAAAATGGAAGAGAAGGGCTGAAAAAAAAGAGAGGTTGATGTGACCACAGGAAACGGGTCAAGGAGATGCAATGTTCTGATGCTGGAGATGGAGGAAGGGGCCATGAGCCAAGGAACACAGGCACCTCTGGAAGTTGGAAGAGGAAAGGAAAGGGGTTAGAGCCTTTAAGCCTCCAAGAAAGAAACATAGCCCTGCCAAGCCCCAGGTTTCAACTCTGAGGTCCAGAGGGGACCCGAACTTACAAAACTGTAAGAAATGTGTGTTGTTTCAAGCCACTAAGTTTGTGGTAATTTGTTATAGCAGGAATGGACAACTAATAGGGTAGGGTTCAGGGGAAAAAAGAAAACTAATTCGTTAATTCATTCATATTTTCTTTCTCTCTCTCTCTCTCTCTCTCTCTCTAAGAAAATTACATACACCCTGCTCTTCAATATTGGGGTAAGTGCTCACCTCGGCAGCACATATACTAAAATTGGAGCAATATTGTGGGCAAGTAAACTATGCATTAACTCTGATTAAGCTAAGTTCCTAATTTTGAAGAGAAGAGGGAGGCAAATCTTAGATAAGGGAGAGAAATGAGCAAGGTAGACCGGTAACTTTTCTGGCTAACACACAGGTGGTAGGCCCATACCTGTCCCTGCCCACCAGGCTCTTCCTTACCTCCTCACAATGGACATATCCACCTAAGCCTTAACCATAGACCCTAAACCCATACTCAGAATTACGTGCAGTTTGGTCTATGATTTTTGATTCATCAGTGACCTTGTTCCTGCCTCCCATTCTCAACTCCCTTACCCCACTCATATAAGAATGGCTATTATCAAATATTAATAAATATACAATAATTATGCAAACAGATCACCAGCTGGTTTTGTTGTTCTAAGTCATAAATCTTCAGGTTGCAACATCTCTGCCAAGGAACAGAATTTTCTTTTCCAATGCATTAACACAAATTCTATATTTAAAATAAATACTTCTTAAGCTGATTTAAATAACAAATTAACCAGTGGATCAGCCATGGCACAAGCTGACATTTTAATTAAATGTGATGATAGGCTGAGTAACCTAGCAGTGATCTGAAACGCCCTTTGGTTCCTGCTTTTTCCATATTATAGTTGGTCGGAGGTTTCCTAGACTGGTCCAACCGTAACTTTCCACCATTAAACATGGGAATGTTTACAAAATGATTTATTTTCCTGAAGTTACATGCTATTTTTATATTCCTTCTATACATAGCCTCACTAAACATCAGCTACATGAATTTATTTACAGACATACAATATACACGAGGGCTGTTTGGAAAAAAATCCAGCCATTGTCAATGTAAGGAGAATGGTTACATGGCTGGATACCTTCTAGAGAGCCTTCGTATATTACATATGTTTTAAATTTTTACTAGGATACCCATCTAAAAACAAGAAAAATGACACTTGTATAATATAGTAGAAACACTACTGCAGTACAAGCAACAAGCTGTTGTGGTAGCTGCATTTACCTTTGACTCTGTACCTTAAGAGTTGAAAAAAATAACAGATAATGATTGTTTAATGCCTAGAACAGACAGAAATGGCAGGGTGCAGAAAACTTTCTACTACTTCTACAGAGAGCACAAACAGAAATGCATTCCATGCTGCAAAGGCAAGGTGTGATAGTCCTTAAGAATAAGCCAGGGAGATGGTTGGATTTATGAGACCAAGAGGAAGAAACAGTAGGTGAGGTAATGGAAGCATAATCTTAAAGTTATGAAAAGTCTATTTAAGATTTATTTAGGTGCTGTCAAATGCCAATATGAGGAAAATATTTAAAGAAAGCATCGCATCTAAGACATGAAAAGCGTGCCGTAGAAGAGATCTCTTTGTGAAAGGCACTATTGATCCTGTCTCAAATGTGTTTCTCAGGCACACAACTCTTATGTGCACTTACATGATCACGAGACACACTATGTGCACACACTGTAGCGCCCAGGTTCTTTATCAAGGAGAACTATTTGCTAATATGTAGGCAATGAATTGACAAATAATAATCAATAATTTATAAGTCAATATGAATAAATTTAAATACAAAGTAATATAATGAATTAATACACTGATTTAGACTTAAGTTATTCTTCTTTAAAATGTGGTCCTCCCAGAGACTAATAGCTGTCAGTTCCAGGAAATGACACAGGGTATAAAATACCAGAGGCGCATTTACCAAGCACCCTATGCCTTTCGGGTAACTTCCTGTATGTCTGTCCCCACCATTTGGGAATGACACAATGATTCCGAGATATAAATTTCATCTCCAGTTGGGTCCTAGAGCCAGACAGGAGCACACAGCGCTGGGAATGGAAAGCTATTTCTGACATTAAAACTAATAAAAATAAATAAATAAGCAACCATAGTTTCAACAAGTAAACAAGAATCTCTATCAAGCTCAACAAGAAGAGAAGAAAAGATTTCTCTGCCAAACTAATCCACAATATTAGCACATTCTCTGATATGCGCTAATAGAAAAAAGAACCTAGATACCTGGTTGGAATGGAAAATAAATCTTTTTACAATCTAATCTTGTCTACTAAAACATTTTCATACAATCATTTTCTCTTATGTAATAATTTGGAAATGGGCTTTCTGGCTTGATTTAAATTGTACCTTTATTCATAGCTACATTATCACTACAAATTGTCAAGTGTCAGTAACTGTTTCTGCTTTTGATAAAGAGAGAATGCACTTGGGCAAATAATGTATATTCCCACACAAAGGGGAGGTCAAGGTAAGACCACAGAGTCAAATAAAATACATGAGCCAAGGACAAAAAGAAGTGAGGAAGGAAGAAGTAATTGAGCAGTGGGGAAATCTTTAGGACTAGAGGAAGAGTAGGGACAAATCTATAAAACTGTTCTCAAGGATTCAGCAAGGTTTTGTCGACAAAGAGAGCTTTGTGCACAGTGGTTCCAATTCCACATGGTTTGGGTTTAATTTCAAAGGCATCTTCTGGTGGAGCCTGTAACTCACCCCCGTAAAGTACACATGTCAAGGGAGGGGAGAACGTGCTTAAAAAACACTATGTAGGGGAAGCCGGGATGGCTCAGTGGGTTAAGCGCTCACTTTGCAGCGCCAGGGACCAGGGATCGAATCCCGGCCCCGGCCCGTGCGGACCCATATGCTGAACTGGGAGCTCCCCCAGTTCAGTTCTCTCTCAGTCTCTGTCTCTGTATCTCTCTCTGTTAAAAAATAAATAAATAAAAATATATTTAAAAAAAAAAACAACACTATGTATGAATTTCCTACAGGGAAGCCTTTCCAGGAGAATACACTATCCAAGGCTCACCTGCTAACTACACGCCAGAGCCCATCTGATTACATGAGACACAGACTGTCTAAAAAATAATACGCCTTCATCCACTGACTGATAGTCATCAGTAAGTATAAAATATTAAATACATACATGTGAAGATTTTTAAAAATTAAATGCTCCATACAGATGTAATTAAATAATATAAGGAGCAAAGACTTATTCTGCTGAAGGCTAACTGAGAAATAGTAATGCCAGACTGCAAGATGCTCTGACCCCAAAGCCAGGTGGTTGGAAATGCCACAAAGAAACCAACAACAGGATCTTGACATACAGGAAGTATTTGTACATTTTTGACAACAACTGCACTGGCCTTGAATATGAAAATGTGAACCATGGTTATGCCTTAAGCACAGACTATGTTAGTCTATTTCATTCACCCTTAAGTTCCCAATGGTAAAAACCGGGGAGGTAGATAAGGAATAGTCCTAAGAAACTGCTATTTGCACAAAGATATGAAAAGCTTTTCCAAATGTCCCTTATGCAATACAATATTCTAAAAGTCGCAGTGGGGAGAAGCCATGCACATGTCTAAATTTATATGCTCAGTGGAAGAAAAGGATTCTTGGGTAATGTAAGCAAATATAAATGAAACAGTACATTGAAAAGACTATAATGTTACTTTGGAGTGTTCCAACCTAAAGACCACAGATGAAATGTTTCAGCCCGATGAAGCAAGTGATCACTTACATTTTATTACTGTTTTAAAACCTAATATCACTTATATTCTAATGGGGAAAATATATTTGGTTCATTTTTTATGGATGAAATGTGAAACAGCAATTAAAAAATAAAATTTTATAGCCAAAGTTACCATATGTTGATTGCTGATTATTTAATTGAAAAACTGAAAGATAAAATACGCTTCTTTGTGATAGCAAATATCAATGAAAAAGATTTTATTTATGGTATTGAAATGCAGTCCTCTGGAACAGACAATTCGGACCGTAGACAGTGCGCCTATTGCTGAACTGCTGTCGCCCGACAGCCCGTCTTATCTCTGCCAAATTGCTCATTAGGTTTGGCAATTTTCACCTGCGCCTCTAACTCATATTTCAGCAGGGAATAAACATCAGTCTGCTTTTACCATCTTCTGCAATGAGCTTCCAACACCCTGTTAGGAGCACAGTCCCCACCCATCTGCAATCCTCCAAACACATTCACCTTGTATACATCCCATTATTTTTAAAATGCCACATCCACTTCCAGCTTTGGAAGCTAGCTTACCATAAGTAAAAAACAAAATATAAAGTACATAAATAAAAAACAAAAATATAAAGAAAGAGAATATGCAAAATAAGACCCACATTACAATATTAAGTCGACTGACCAATAATTCACTTAATATTTAATGCAGAAAAAAAAATGCACAAACCATTTGAATTTAACTAAGAATGCTCATTTCAGGGAGTATCTCTAAGTAGGGCGCAGGTGACAAGAGAGTAGAGAAGAGAATTCCTCTTCCAATTGGATATGACCCATCCAACCTTTATTATAGTTCTGAAAGAAGAGTACTCCAATTTATAAATAAACAATAGAGGTAACATGGCAACCAGAACAAAGAGGGAGCTGAGAGTACTACTCCTCTCTCTGCCTTTGCTGCTTCCACTGATCCCTGCCAATGAGCACTCTGACATTTAGAAGCGGAATGATAAATAAAAAAAATACAAAAGACATATTTTGTGGGCAAAAAGCATCAAAGATATAAAACAAAACGTCTGAACCCCCATAAAAACAACTTCTGATGGAATACTGTTTTTCATTTTGCAGAAGTAAAATATTCACCACAAACCCTGCAATTAGCTAGAAAATTACAATAATTACAGCAATTTTGTAGCCCATCTCCAATCCAATTAATAGATATATGACCTTGTCAACGTGTAATAATCAGATTGCATCCACAACAAAACTGAATGAGTTTTATATGCTGAAAAGAACTTTCACAGTAAGAAGGTAATTATTTGAAATACTGAGAATACCATTTGTATGCCATGCTCCACTTCACAAGTTTAAAGGAAATACAATAGAAATATTATTTCTATTTTCAATATACAAAGGCTGTTTGAAAAAAATTCAGTCATAAATGTCTCTATTTTTCATATTACATGGCTGGATACTTTCAAGGCAGCCTCGTATATTTAAATCAAAACCAGAAAATAGTATTCTAATACCAGTTAATGTTAAGATAGATATCTAAACCAAAAATCTTAGATAGCCTAGCAAGACAAAATCAGTCTGTATATTCTTGGGTAAGGAAAAAATTAAGAGATCAAGAAAGGGAAGGAGGTGCTCACTTTATAACACAACCCTTCTATAACAATTATTAATATCTCTTCAAGTTCTAACAGTTAGTATGCTAGGAAAATCTTACCAACTAGTTAAACAGCACCAGTTCAAAAAAAAAAAAAAATGCCCATAATAGATAAAATTTAACTGGATTCTTACCATAGCCTAGAAAAGATCTAAAATGTTAAAAAGACCTAAGAGATAGTAATAAGAAAAAAAAAATCTAACAAATCAGATACTTTGTTTCTCAAAAATTTTATAGCAATATTTCCAGATATGTAACCATCTCTGGGGCACATGCCATTTTCAAAAGAATCTTGAAGCTTCCCCATCCGGATTTTCCAGAGGAAACATGACAAATCAAATCTGGAGTTGTAAGAAATTGGACCACCATTCTAAGGCCAGGTTATCCTGGAACATATGATTTTTATAAAAAGACTTTGAGAATTAAAAACATAAAGAAAAAGAACCATAGAGTGGGGGGGTGGGGGGGAGTCACAAGACATGGATGTGACGGTTTGTGCAGGAAATGTGTGTCCTGAGCACATTAGCTTTCTCTAAACCTGGATTTGGGAACATTGAAAATGGAAACAAACACAGATCACAGAATTGTGAGGTTAAAAGAAGAGTGATTCCACTTGACTCTGAAAGAATTCCACTGGATTTACCTAAGATGGGCATGGCAGCATGCCCTACTCAAGAATACGAGTCCTAGTTACTTGGGTTCTATAACTTCTTGACCTTTTTAAACACGAATAAGAAGTGGGTCTGCACTCGAGACACGTGAACATCACCACCACCCTACGTCCTTCTATTAATCTAGTGCTTATCATGTGTCAGGGAATGTATTAGGACCCTAAACATCTCATTTACTATTCACAGCAATTCTGAAGCAGATACTTAGAGAGTAAGGAATCGAGGCTGAGAGAGATTAGTACTCTCACCCGTGTTCAGACAGATGTGACGTCACCAGTACTCTTTCTGAACAATGAATACTCTGCTGTCTAATTAATAATTCCTTAATAGCAAATACCAAATCAGCGTAGAACTCACCAGTCAGCATATAAACGTTATTCTCTAAGTTTTATTTAAATCAGAATTTAAAAAAGATCCACATATGAAGTTGGAATGCTATGTCTCCAAAGCATGTATTAATCTATAAATTCCCTCTCTATCTGTTCCCCCACCTTGCAATTGATCTATTGAAGAACCTGAGCCATTTGTCTTGTTCAGCTTCCCACAGTCTTGTCAAGGCTGACTGCATCCCCATGTTGTTAACATGCCTCCCAGAGCTCTGTATTTCCTATATATTGGCAGTTGGGTCTAGATGTTTAATCAGATTTATGTTTCTTTTGTCAAGACTACTTCCTAGGAAGTGTTATATGTGCACAATGCTTGATGGATTCACCTTAATTTATTATTATTATTATTATTATTATTATTATTATTATTATTATTATTATATTAGCAGGGATTAATGATCAATGCCTAGATTCATGATTTCACCAGGAGTTGCAAAATAGTGATATTCTAACGTCTTCATTGATTAGCTGGAATATTTCTATAAAACGAAACATCTCTTCATGTTCTACTTGGTTACCCAGTAATACCATATATAAAGAAAATGCAGCATAGATACCAATTTTATCAGTTTTCCAAACAGTAAGATATTAGGTTCACTAGCATCCTTTTCCTTACTTGCTTACTTATTTATCATATGAACACATGAACTTACTGCTGTTACTATCCTTATTGATGTTGACTACTGAGCCCTACTGTCATGACTTTAGTAAACTTCCATAGCGTCCTTATTTTCTAATAAGACAGAATGATCCAGGGCCATCTCATATCATTCCTGCCCAACTTAAATGCACCCATTTCTCCAAGGAGCTCTGTTTCCTTTTAATGCGAATGCTATTTCCGGAACACAGTCTGGAAATCAGGAATGCATAGGTGCTGAGATGGTCACTGGTCCAGATCTTCTCAGTGAACACAAGCAGGAGGTTCCCTTACTGTGTCCTTCCACACACAGCACGTGCCTGTGTGTGTGAGAGATAAAATGCACCATTTTCATTACAGTGTTATATGTCCTATTCAAACCGAGGCTTCCGAGGGTGGTCCAGAAAGTATGCGGCCACGTATCACTTCTCGTTATATTGACAATGGTCGGATTTTCTGGACAGCTCTTATTTAGCACTTTATTTTTGTCTAATTTACATCTGCATCCCTTTTCTGCTATAACTGTATTTAGAATCCTGGGTCTTCAGTGGCAATAGGAATAATAAAATTAGAATATTAGAATATTATAATTCCTTATTTGCCTCATCCAACAATGTAATATAAACAAGACCAACATTACCAACACTAAACTGTTTTAGGGTTCTTGTTTGGCAGCTCTTTTCTTCCATTTCCCTTTGGTTATACAAATAATTATATTTTAGTGACTTGAAAGTTACGCTTGAATGAGTGAGCCACAAACTGAATATATACTTATGTTAGTTGTGTCATTTTTTTTATTTTAATAACTAAGATTTATTATTTACTTATTAAATATGAATTGTTGTAAAGATTTTATTTTAAAAATTAAAACGTGATGGTCATAATTATGTAGAATTTAATATGGCTCCAATGCTCACTATACAAAACCAGGAATTACAAGTCTAGCTTCTACCTCATTTCCTCTATCTTATTCACTCCCTTAACCATAGGCACCTACCGGTACTTCTTTATGTAAAATAGGTGAATATTAAAATAGGTTTTCCTGGGAAAGCTGGGATGGCTTACCAGGTTAAGCGCTCACTTTGAAGCCCCGTTGACTGAGGATTGATTGAATCTCCGCTCCGGCCTATGTGGACCCATATGCTGAACTGGGGTGTGCCCCCAGTTCAGTTCTTGCCGGAACCTATGTGGGAGGCTCCTGACCCAGTTCCTGCCCTGCGCAGCCCTGCACCCACCTGTGGAGTGAAACTATATGGAAAACTAATGTCAACTATGAAGACTGCTCTGGGCCCTTCCCCTTCTCTCTGTTTCTCCCTGTTTGTCTCTCTCAGTCAAAAATCAATAAAATAATCTAAAACAAAAAAATAGGTTTTCCTATTTTACTTTATTTCTTTATCGTAAGAAGTTTTTATATAAATATTCTTTTATTATATGGTGTATTTTATTGACTCTCTCAATTTTTAAAGCATTTTTTTGATATGTAGGAAACTTTGTATTTTTGTTCTATTAATTACATTTAGACTAATATTTTTTGTGTGATACTGCCCAGACTTCCCTCTTTATTGTTATTATGGTCTAGTGGTTACCTACTCTGAGCAATACTGTTGATAGCTAGTCATTATTTCTTTGTCCTTCAGTTTAAGGGTATTATTCAAGACATTGTTCAATATACTGGGCTCAAGAACATTTTGTCAAGTTTCAGTTTTAGCTTCTCTTAGGTAAATGTTATTTTGACCTTAAGGACAATGACTCATTTATTCAGAATTTTTACATCCCAGCACTACTGACACTTTTAGCAGGACAGTTCTCTGATGTGGGGGGCTGTCCTGTGCCTTGCAGGATGTTTAGCAGCATCCTTGTCCTCAATCAGATGTTAATAGCATTTTTGGTCATGGGGAAATATCACTTAGAACTTGAGAGCCACCGATTTAACTACCGGTAAGTCAGAGTTCTCTCTGTATCTACTATAAGAATGTGCAAGAACAAATTAGTGGCAACTTCCTAGGCTTTACCTTACCATTCAAACTTAATATCCATTGTATTGAGAAAAAATAATTGTATACTTTTCTCAGTTTCGATCAATTATTAAAAAAAATTTTTTTCTTTTTTTTTTTTAACCCTAACCCTAACCCTAACCCTAACCCATCAATTACTTATGTAACAAAGGAGATGAGTAAATTCATTTATAGGGAAACTTGGAAAACATGAGAAAGTTATCACTTTCTTTCTTTAAAGCAAAAGTTAAAAGTTCATTTACCTAAAATCCTTTATTACCCATGCCCCTGAGTAGAC
Source organism: Craseonycteris thonglongyai (assembly GCA_004027555.1). Taxonomy (NCBI): domain Eukaryota; kingdom Metazoa; phylum Chordata; class Mammalia; order Chiroptera; family Craseonycteridae; genus Craseonycteris; species Craseonycteris thonglongyai. The sequence continues at coordinate 23,767 of PVKE010017606.1, forward strand.
TTGATTATCCCTCAATTTAGCAAAGCTCTACATATTGTTGGCTTTATTTTCATATACAAAAATGAGAAAGACCACTAAATATAAATTCCTTGATGAAAAGGTCTAGGCCTTATTTTAGCTTAACTCTGGATTCTTGTCACCTAGCATAGCACGCGTGGCCACCACAGACCACCTGTTGTTTTATGTTTGAATGAGTTTACTAATACAGTATGAAAAACCATCTTAATAAACTGATGACTCCTACGGAATGAGTAACTATTATATTGTCACCAAGCATTGTATTTAGTAGATGCTTAACATGTACTTACCTGATGTCTTCCAACTTCATAAAATCTAAATAACTTTAGCATATAAAAATCAGGGCAAGAAAGTAAGACTTGCATATTTTCCCTCTGATGAATACAGACAATATACATGTATACTTCAAATATAAATTCTTTTTCTCACTAATATGGTGATGGAAGGAGAACTGACTCTGGGTGGTGAGCACACAATGCAACACACAGACGGTGTAATGTAGAATTGTACACCTGAAACCTACATAATTTTTACCACCCAATGTCACCCTAATAAATTTAACAAAAAATAAAAAAATAAACACATAGGGCCAGCCAAATGTGGGTGATGGTGTTTTAGATTTTTTGTTGAGTCCAGAGAAGTCAAAAGATTAAAAAATTGATGGAAAGCATGTCATTTAAATTCTTCTTAACATAAAGACAGGATGTACCTTTCCTCCAACACTTTAAGGTGCAACTAAATTAAAAGTGCACTTGCTTTACAAATTACATGAAAAAAAAATCTACAACAGTAGCAAAAAGCTCTGGATTTAATTATAGACATTAGGTTATGATTACTCACAAAAAGGAACTATATTCTAAACATCAGGCACCTGAATATCTGTACTATTATTTAATTAAATTTTTGTTTAACCAGCAGCAATCCGTTTTTTATACACAAGCTTATTCCAAGCAGATAATCATTAAAGCATGAACTGAACAAGCTAGTATGTAATTAAAGAAAATAAACTAACCTGTGCACCACTTACACATAACCTTGTAGACTATACATGGTGCACACTGCACCTGTTGAAAAACTTGGCTTGAAGTAAATCCAACATAAGAATTTTAAATAGCATATTCATGTAGTAACAAAATGTTAAATTTTGACTAAATTACTTAAAAATATATATATTTTTTTGTACATGTACAAAGCTAAGTAAGTCTCCTGTATGTGAAGAAATTTTCAACTAAAAAATCTATAATGCCTTCTGCACAGCAAGTTCCTTGGAAACATTTTTCATTGTATTAATATCTAGTTCTCATTTATAATTCTTTCCTGCCCAGACGATAGAAAGCAATTTTAGAAGGAGGCTAACACAGGCCTGCATCCATACATGATTCTGTAGGGCATCACTTACATACCCCACCGTGTAGTATGCCTTCTCAATTCTCTACAAGTCTACATCACTATATGGCATACTTTCCCTGTGGTTTCTGATGGATCATGAGATTTTTTAACAGCTAAACTGATGTTCTTTCCTTGTTCTCCTCACATATACCTTCAAGGGACAGTGGAAACAGAAACAGTTTATGAACATCTAGAAGCAAATCACCAAAACACCGTAGATTGCTACCACTGCAAAAGTAAGAATAAGTATTATATTTTAGAAAAATAAACTATAGATTTTAAATATTATCTACCCATAGTCTACATACTATTTTATATATTAAAGATATATTATTAGATATTATATATATATATATATATATAGAGAGAGAGAGAGAGAGAGAGAGAGAGAGAGAGAGAAAGATCTCCTTAAAACCATTAGTAAAACATTATAAGACTAAATGTTCTACTTGAAAATTTTAAATGTTTGTAGATGTATCTAAAAGCTAAATGATTTTTTACTTAGGTTCTTGAAGCGGAGCTTCTTACTCTTAACAACTGCTCAATTTCAAGATTATACAATTAAAATAAATGATTATGATCTCCAGCAAAGTTCCTCACTTTTCTGAGTAACCTTCTAGGAATGGCTGACAGAATTCTTTAAGCAAGTGTACTAGAACTTGAGTACTCTGGGTTCCAGTGTTTGTAATGTAAATTCACTGTGTCCTATATTTTCTTCCCTTCAGACAGCATTCTAATAGAACCTCTTCCAGATCCCTGAAGATAACTATGGCGCTGTGGTCTCTTCCCTTGTTCTTCAGATAAAAGTTCAAGTAACAGTTGTAACCAACTTAATCGGCAATCAAAGACGCTGAGTTTTCTTTCAGTGGAAGCCCTTTGTTTATTCCTATTTGTTCTAACATTCCAATGAAACATATGGTAAGAAAAATTCAGGTAATTTAACTTTAACTCTTATCCTTATTTACCTTTAGTGACCAATTAAAACTCAACCAGTCTAAAGTAAAGTAATCCCAATTTATTAAAATGTAAAGAATCTTGCCTATCTCCCTTGCAAAAGACATTTGCCCAAGTTCTAAACTTAATCAATTTTTGATAAAAACAGATACGAATTCCATTCACAGGAGCATAGCTGGATAATAAAAGCTGACATCTCTGTAAATTACGATGAAATGTGCAAAGAACTGACTTACTTGCACGAAGGACTGAAGGTGTGACCTCAATTTCACTCGTTGCTTGATAAGGCTGAAACGCTGAGACATTGTTGGCGCCAAGCTCACTGCCAAATATCTCTGGACTCTGGGTGCCCGTGGAGCTAGCACTGGTGCCATCACCTCCATGATGTGGATCTTGCTCATCAAACACTGCTACCAGCTAGAAACAAAAGCATTTATAATTACTACCAAAAACTTAACACAGCATTTGACTTACATCCACAGAGAAATAATGCTGATATTTATGTACCCAGGAATGTTATGTTTTAGGAAGCAAAACCTCAAGAAAATTCCTGAATTTTGATGCTTTGCTTTTACATTTCTAAATTGTATATTTCATATCTGAAATTCTATGGGTGACAAAATAAAACGGCTTTATGAATATATCACAGAATGCTTAAAAAGATGGATTTGATTTAAATCTTTTTAAATCTTTTTGTGAATAATATAAGTGTACAATAAAAATGCATTTGTGTGTATATATATATAATGCATATTTATATGTGATATATAATATATATAGCAAAAGATATAAGGTACCCTTTATATAGAAATAATTGGATATTAAAAACTACACATATATCTGCTCATTTGTGCAAAAAATATATAGAAAATATTTTAAAAACTAGAATAGGGTTAAAAGAGAGAATGGGAATGGATAATGGATATAATGAGGCACTGTCACTTTTCTGAATGTGTTTTTCTATAACTGACTCTTAGAACCATAATAATAACTCAAACACCTAAAACAAATAAATAATTGAAATCAAAATCAATTAAGGGGAGGGGAGATTAGGGTAGGGGAATCTAAAATGAAACACAAATAAACCTAACTATGTTAGAAATGAAAAATACAACCAACTGAACAGGGGTTAGGAAGAAAAAAACTTTTCTTAAGTGACATTGGAAAACTTTTTTGAAAAGGGAAAGACAGAAAGAACTGTCACAGAAATAGTGTATTCTAGTTAGTAAATTTGTTTCTCATAAGCATATCTTTAAGAGAGTCTCACCTACTACTACTGCTACCACTATTGCTGCTGCTACTACTATACTACTACTACTACCTCTTCCTCCTCCTAGACACACACACATACACACACACACACACACTCCAGGAATGAATAAAAAAGTAAAATATTTGGGATAATAAAGATAATGAGAGCCAAAATTCTCACTGTCGGAAACGGAGGTTACATATAAGGAAATAGATTCTGTGGTATTAGACTAGATTTAGAGGCATCAATATTGAACACATGTTCTTGGTAGTAGATAGGTAGGTAGGTATGCAGGCAGACAGACAGACAGGCATGAATGAATGTTAAGGCATGTGTGGTTATACAAACACTTATTTCTTAGCTCCATCCACTGAGAGCTCCTAGAAGCAATGACACTCAGTACCAATGAACACAGTGCCCAGATGTTGGTTCCTAATAGGATTCTCCAATAAATGAACTAGGGCTCCTTAGAAACATAATTCCAGGGTTGGGAGCCAATAAAATAACATCATGAGCCTGGAGCACACCTTGTGATGCACTGGCAAATGACAAAGGCACACCAAAGAATCAGATGCTAACCCGAAGGAGCTCCCAAAGGTCAAGGCTGGAATGACTGTAAACAAGTAAATAATGGCAATACTGGGCTATAACCTGGAAACAAACTAAATATCTGTATGTCCATAATGATATAAATACACAATTGAAAAAATAAGTGAATGGTGTCTCTTCCTTACTGCAGCATTCCAGTTAATAACTATAGTAGGAATGATGAAAATAGAAGTCATCGTTAGGCAACCTCCACAGTAACAACTGTTGCAGACAAGCTCTACAAGATTTTGGATGCCAAAATTAATGGGTGAGAATATGAGAAATAGGATATTTGCATATCTCAAAGTATCTCCCCATAAAATACTTTTTAATGGAAAAGAAAAAATGTATCTTTGCAGTGGAGAAACTTGGCAGACACCATGTTACTAAGGTTCATATCATCAGTAATAAGGTATAGGGACATCAATATCGCATACCCTCTGATAATGCACTGAGAAGTCTATCACCTTACATCTGTGGCATTCCTGCTAAAAGTGAGTAGCTCTGATCTAATTGTAAGAAAACATCAGACAAATCCAAGTTGACGGACCTTCTATAAAATAACTCATATTCTTTAAAACTATCAAGGTCATGAAAGTAAAAGAAAGGCTGATGGAATTGTATAAATTGGAGAAGACTGAGGAGAAACAGGAACTACATGTGTTGTGAGGTCATTGATTAGATCCTGGGCTTAAAAAAGAAAGTATTAGTGAAAAAAAGGCAAACTTCAAATGAGAGCTGCACATTAGATAATAGTATTGACTCACTGTTATTAGTTTGCCACCTTTGATAATTCATACTATGGTTCTGTTAATGTTAAGATTAGGTGCAGATGAAGCATATATGAAAATGTTCTGCACTGTCTTTATAACTGTTCTTAAGTATAAAATTATTTCAAAAGAAAAAAATTTTCATTTTATAATACAGAATTACAAAGCATCAAAATAATTAAAATTCAACTTATATCTTCTTATAACTAAATAGTACCAGCCCTTCTTTAAAATGTCAAAGAATAATGAAAGAGTAACATAGTTTAATGAGTTTATAGTAATAGTTTAATATAGTTTATCACCTTGGTCATTCACCCTACAAATCCTATGCCTAGAAAACTAAGCTTAGCATTCCAAGAAATTAACCATGACTGACCCAAAACAAACCACAGCAGCTGCCTCCAATTCAAGCTTTTTCAATGCTAATAAGGCTATGAGTTAAAAAGGACAGTAAGATAAATTTATAGAAAATGAGAAGTGTTTATAATTAAAATCCTCATTTTACAGTTCTGTCATTTTGAATAAATGCTATTTCCATGAACATCATAATGCAAAAAAGAAAACCATCTTATGGTCATAGACACACATAGACAAATAGGACGTTCAGACCCCTGCTGTGGCATCACATACAATGAGCTGATTAAACAATCTGAAGGAAGGATAAGTGGTAGGAAGAAATCAAAGTAGGGTGAATAGTTGGTCCACTCGACATAAGAAGCAACATAAGTGGGGAAAGAAATCCTTAGCAGTTATTAAAAAATGGAAAAGCATTGTTATATATACACTGAAGTTTCCAAATACAGTGATAAAATCAGCCTGTGTATCTGACCACTGACTGGCAATTGCCTCCCTGTATTAGTCACACTGACATTCTGCCACATCAGGGGTCAATAAACTTTATCTGAAAAGAGTCAGATAGTAAAGATTTTTGGAGCTGTGCAATCCCATATAGTCTCTATCACAACGATTCTACTCTACCACTGTAGCATGAAAACAGCCATAGATAATATACAAATATATGAGCATCACTATGTTTACAAATTATCATTTACAAAGCACATGGGGGGTCGAATTCGGCCTATAGGCCATTGTTTGACAAACCAGCACTAGCTTGCTCATCTCTCTAGTAATTTTCAATTTGGGAAATAAAACTAAAAGTTAAGGTACCTTGGTACCCTGATAAGATTAATAATATCCACGGTAAGTTCTTCATCACTATTTCGAATTTCTGTACTTGATTTCAATATCATCAGACTTCTCAAAAGGTGTGTGGCTTAATAAGCATTTTGAAGATATTAAGTTTTGATATTTTGGAGCTTAAATGGAAGTAAATAAAATTAAGATTTGTCACTAACTTTCCACAATGATGTGCTCTCTCACAAATCGAGTCCTGGAAATGCTGGAGTGGACTGAGTGCTCGCTTTGCAGCCTGAGGTCCAAGGACTGAGTCCCAGCCCTGGCCTGTGCAGACCCATATGCTGAACTGTGTGGTGTGCTTCCCATGCGGGGGTGGGGGGGGTGGGGGGGATGCAGTGGGGAGCCAGTTTGGTTCCTTCCAGATTAGCTTCCATGTAGGATGCCCCCAGCTTGCAGGGGCATGCCTCCCATGCAGGAGGCCCAAGGCCTGATTCCCACCCTATGCGACTCCTAGTCCACCAGTGTGGAATGAAACCATGTCGAAAAACTAACGATGTACAACTATGGAGACTGCTCTGGGCTCTCCCCCTTCTTTCTTTCTTTCTCTTTCTTTCTCTCTCTCTCTTTCTCTCTCTTTCTCTCTTTCTCTCTCTCTCTCTCTCTCTCTCTCT
>PVKE010017607.1:0-30586 GCA_004027555.1 Craseonycteris thonglongyai
CATGCTACCCAAAGCCACCTACAGATTTGATCCCTGTGAAAGCTCCAATGGTGTTTTCCACAGAAATGAAACGAAGAACCCTAAAATTTGTGCGGAGCCACAAAGGACCACAGTCAAAGCGAGCGACCTTGGGAAAGAAGAACAAAGCTGCAGGACCCACACTCGCCGGCTCCAGACGATCTCGCAAAGCTGTAGAAATCAAAACGCCGGAATTGGCGTAAACACAGAGCGAGGGGCCAGAACAGGGAGCTCGGAAATAAGCCACACGTAGACGCTCCACTGGTTTCCCACGGAGGAGCCAGCACTCCCCTCCAGAGGAAGGACGGTGCGGAAACTGCACGGCCACCTGCGAAGGAGAGAACCCGGGGACCATCGCACTCCACACACAAAACCGGCTCAACGGGGATTAAAGGTCTGAACGTCAGACCGAAACCATGACACGCCCCGCAGTGAGCTCCTGCACATCAGTCTTGGCGATTATCATGTTTTTGTTTGGATTTGACACAAGAAGCAAAGCAGCACGAGGGAACTAAACAAATGCAACTACATCAAGCGGACAAGCTTCTTCCCAGCAAAGGAAACCAGCAAGACGAACACAAAGGCGGCCTATCGAACGGGAGGAAACGTCTGCGAACCACGTATTTGGTGAGGGGTTAATATGCGAAGTGTCTACGGAACCCATACAACTCGACATATCCAGATAAAGCCACTTGGAGAAAGGGCAGACGACGTAGGTAGACATTTTTTCTAAAGAAATACACAAGCGATCAATCAGAGGAAGCTGTTTAACACCACTGATCATCAGGGTAACAGGCAAATCAACCGCAATAAAATACCGTGTCAGGGCGTCTACTATCAAAGAGACACGAGGAAACCAGATGCTGGTGGGGATGGGGAGGGGAAGGGACCCCTTGCTCAATATTGGTAAGAATGTCACCCGCACAACCACCATGGAAGTCAGAGCGGGGGCGTCCTCAAGTATTAAACATAGAACTTGCACACGAGGTGGGAATCCCACGTCTGGGCTTATATCCCCAAGTGAAACAGAATCCCATTATGTTGTTTTGTTTTTTTTTAAAGATTTATTTATTGTTTTTGACAGAGAGAGAGAGAGAAATACAGAGACAGAGACAGAGAGAGGGGGGAGGGCCCAGAACAGTCTCCATAGTTGCACATCATCGGTTTTTCCACATAGTTTCATTCCACAGGTGGGTGGGGCTGTGCAGGGCAGGGACTGGGCCAGGTTCTCACCCCGGTGAGAACTGAACGGGGGGAGCTCCCCAGCTCAGCATGTGGGTCCACACAGGCCGGGGCCGGGATTCGATCCTCTGTCCCCGGGGCTGCAAAGTGAGCGCTTAACCCGCTGAGCCATCCCGGCTTCCCCAGTATCACATTATCTTGAAGAGTGATCCTCGCTCCCGCATTCGCTGCAGCGTTAGGTCTGAAAGCCACCTCGGTGTCCATCAGCAAACAGGTGACCGGACATGCACATACGGTGAAATGCTATTCAGCCCCAAAAAGGAAGGAAATGCTGCCATTTCCAGCCACATGGATGATCCTGCAGGGAATTATGCTGAAGTGAACCAATCCACACAGAGAAAGACAAATACCACATGCGATCACTTACATGTGGAATCTAAAAAGAAAGGGGTCAAACTCACAGAAACAGAGAGTAGAAAAGTGGTTGTCTGGGGTGGGGGGAAGGGAGCGGCTGTTTTCAATATTACAAACTTTCAGTTGTCAGATGAATAAGGTCTCACGGAGAGCGGGTGACGAGTTGGCAGCACTGTGTTATATCATTAGAATTTGCTAAGAGATGGTAGTGAAACTTAAATGTTCTCACAAAAAAGTTAATTATGTGAGGTGAGGAACGCATTCATTATTCAACTCAGTGGGGGTAATTCTTTCACAATGTATATCAAACCATCACATTGTACATTTTTAATACCATCTAATTTTTTTTTAAGATTTATTTTATTGTTTTTGACAGAGAGAGAGAGAGAGGGTGAGGGCCCAGAGCCGTCTCCATAGTTGCACATCATCCATTTTGGATGTGGTTTCATTCCACCCAGGTGGGCGGGGGCCGCGCAGGGTGGGAACCGGGCTGGGGGCCCCCACATGGGAAGCTCGTTCTGGCAAGAACTGTCTGGGGGCCACACCCCAGTTCAGCCTCGGGCCCCAGGGCTGCAAAGCGAGCGCTTAACCTGCTGAGCCGTCCCGGCTCCCCTCACCATTAGGTCTGTCAATTCTATCATTATCTGTCATTATCTGTCATCATTATCTGCCAATTCTATCTCCGTACAGCTGGCAGACGTGAAGAAAGGAAGTGGCTCTGTGACGAGGCACTCACACGTCTCCCCTGCTGTTTTCTAAATGCTCCCAGGGACGTGTATGGAATAATGTGCTTTGCATCACATCTGGGTGTCGAGTCATGACGAGTCTTAGCGATCGTTTTTCCTGATGCCGCAGAGGCCGGGGAGCAGACTTAGGACCTTTTTTGGGGAGTGCCCACAGGTCCAGGCAAAAAAGTCTATGTCTGTGGGGGAAGCCGGGATGGCTCAGTGGGTGGAGCGCTCGTCTTGCAGCCCTGAGGTCTGGGGCTCGAATCTCAGCCCCGGCCTGTGAGGACCCACATGCTGAGCTGGGATGTGGCCCCCAGTTGGGTTCTCACCAAGGCAAGACCCCGGCCCAGTTCCTGCCCTGCACCCACCTGTGGAATGAAAGTATGACGTGCAACTATGGAGACGGCTCTGGGCCCTCCCCCTTCTCTCTGTCTGTCTGTCTGTCTCTCTTTATGAAAAACAACAAAAACAAATCTTAAAAATAAGTCTACGAGTGCGGAAGGAGCGATCCGAGATCGCGGGGGCTGGGCCTGGGCCACAGCACCCACCCCTTCACCTCCGTCACTCACGTCCAATGGAGGCAGAGACCCCCACCCCGCCGGGCCGCCCATGGAGCCGGGACAGTCGGGGAGCTTGGGTGGCTTGTTCCAGGGGTGCCTGCAGGTCCACCTGGGACGTGTGGCCCAACCATCCCAGGGAAGCCCATGGTCTCGGCTCTTCCTACAAAAGGTGCAGCTTTCGCTGGTGTTAAAGCCGAAAGTGCACGCGTGAGGGGTTCGAGTCTTACGCCGGCGAGGGAGGAAAGGCTGTCCTCAGCCTAGATTTGTCCTGCAAGGGGGCCGGGGCCGGGTGCGAGCGGAAGGGCTGGGACAGCGGGGGCCTCCGCGTCGGCCCCCTCGGCCCCGGCGAGAAGAGGAAGCCGGCCTGGGCGGGCCTGTGGTGCAGGGCCGAGTCGTCAACACGCTCAGGGTGGTTTGCTGAAAACCACGACCCTCAGGAAGTGGATGGGAGAATGGAGGCAGAGCCTTTGTGAAAAGAAAAACAGGCTGGTTTCCAGGGTGCTTGGAGGCAGCCAGTCGGTAACTCATGAGTTTTACTGGCAATAACGAGAGTGACGAGTCCAATAGACCAAGTCTCTCCCAACGCTCCTTTTAACGTCCCAGGAAACGTCCCAGGAATGAAAAGCCCGGGTCCCGGAGGACATCTGGCTTCTGGGGTGCACGGGAAGCATGGAGGTTTGGACTCGGGGGTGTGCCCGCCAGAGACGCGCACCCCAACCCTAGTCCTAAAGACCCCCCAGACACACCCGACTGAGGGCCACTCTGCGTCTGCAGTTCCGTTAGAGTCAAGGCTGAGCCGCTGTGCGGTTCTGTAGGAGCCTGAGAGGTAAACACGCAATTCCAGGCCGGTCCCATTGCTCCGAACGGCTCTAACGGGGACGATCGGTGACACCGACGGTGTCGAGGGCCACACGGGGCGGATCCGGGATGGTGGTGCGGGGTCCCTTGTTGCTTCAGCCTGTCAGTCAGCCCCCACCCCGACTTCATAAGGCCGTGAGGTGCTCACCGGCCACACACCGTCTCCGTTACCTTTCTGCGCCCTTCAAGCTGGGAAACATGACCGTGAAAAGAGAAACAGAAAAATACGTCAGTAAAACTGAGAAACGTAGACGGAGAGTTGGGGTAAATGACCTGACGGAGAAGAAGAAATGAGAGAAATACGCTCAGTGGCTGAATCCTGCAGCGATGGAATCAATGCAACTTTTTCTCATCTCCTATCCTTTCAGCAGCAGACATTTGGGACCTTGATCCGTGTTTGGGGATTCACTTTTCCTTTATTTTTAACTTTAATTTTTTTTAATTTTTAAAATTGTTTTTGACAGAGAGAGAGACAGAGAAGGGGGAGGGCCCAGAGCCGTCTCCATAGTTGCACATCATCAGTTTTCAACATGGTTTCATTCCACACAGGTGGGCGGGGGCCGTGCAGGGCAGGAACCGGGCTGGGGGCTCCCGCATGGGAAGCTCACCCCAGTTCAGCATTTGGGTCCACACGGGCCGGGGCTGGGATTCGATCCTCAGAGCCTGGGGCTGCAAGGCTAGCATTCAGGGAAGCCAGATGGCTCAGTGGGTTAAGTACTCGCTTTGCAGCCTCAGGGTCTGAGGATCGAATCCCGACCCCGGCCTGTGGGGATCCATATGCTGAACTGGGGTGAGCTTCCCATGTAGGAGGCCCCCAGCCCAGTCTCCACCCTGCACGGCCCCCGCCCACCTGTGTGGAACAAAACCATGTTGAAAATTGATGATGCACAACTATGGAGACTGCCCTGGGCCCCTCCTCCCCTGTCTCTCTCTCTGTCAAAAACAATAAAATAAATCTAAAAAAAACCCAAAAAAACGATTAGCGTTCAACTCACTGAGCCATCCCAGCTTCCCCTCCTTTATTTTCATTTATTAACATTTTATTTGATTGGACTCTGGTTTGGTTTGGAGGCACTCATGTACAGAAACAGGTGAAATCCCTAGAAACCTGTCTCTCAGGTGCCCCAGTGAGGCAGGTGTTCTGAAGTTTACTGCCGAGAGGTAGGAGGCTTGTGGCCAGGAGTGATCGCGTTCAGCTGTGACTTCTCGTTGGCAGGAAAAAGCAGCAGATGAAAGACTGAGCCCTTTAGTTCATGATCGCGTCAGTCTGATAGGTAATAAGAGGTGCCAGCAGGCAGTGCTTCTAAACACCTCGCTCTTCATACATTCCAAAGAGGGCCGTGGCCGGGAGGAATAGAATGAGTCTTGCTTATTTCCATTCACATGGAACCTCCGGGCCCCTCGAGTATAGCAGTACATTGTCCAGTTGTCACACTTCAAATGCTGCCAGTGATTAATGGCTCTGATTTAAAGATTTATTTTTTACTGTTTTTGACAGAGAGAGAGAGATACAGAGACAGAGAGAAGGGGGAGGGCCCAGAACCGTCTCCATAGTTGCACATCATTGGTTTTTCCACATAGTTTCATTCCACAGGTGGGCGGGGCTGCACAGGGCAGGGACTGGGCCGGGGTCTCACCCCGGTGAGAACTGAACTGGGGGCGCTCCCCAGCTCAGCCTATGGGTCCACACGGGCCGGGGCCGGGATTCGATCCTAGGTCCCCGGGGCTGCAAAGTGAGCGCTCAACCCACTGAGCCCTCCCGGCTTCCCAATGGCTCTGATTTAAAGATTTATTTTTATTGTTGACAGAGAGAGAGATGGAGAGAAGGGGGAGGGCCCAGAGCCGTCTCCATAGTCGCACATCATCAGTTGTGACACGGTTCCATTCCACACAGGTGGACGTGGGGTCGCGTGGGGTGGAAACGGAACTGGGGGCCTCCCGTGTGGAGGCGAGAACCTTCACCGCCATCCTGGTCGTTACAGTTGCACCAAAGCTCAGCATGTGGGTTTTCACGGACCGGGGCTGGGATTCGATCCCCAGACCTTGTGGTTGCGAGGGAAATGCTCCGCTTCGCCAGCATCCCAAGGCCTCTTTCAGTAGCAGCTTAAGCTCTCACGTAGACTGTAGCTTCTTTTCACTGCTCCCTGCGGTCCAGTGAGGTCCCGTCCCAGCCCCGGTCCCCGGCCTGCGAGGGCATATGGAGAGGGCTCGCCGCTCACCCGAGGCGGGTAGAGAGGAGGCGCAAACGCCCCTGCCGGGGCCGGACGAGAGTGGCGGCAACACCGGGACCACAGCCAGCGGCGGCCCTCTGGCCGAGACCACCCTGAGGGCCTTGTCCTCGGACCCTCTAAGAGCCGACCGCTTTTCAGGTCACGCAGGGAGCTCCACACGTGATGCCAGAGGACAGGGCGGCCCCTTCCGAGCCGGGAGGCGTTTGCACCCCGATGCCGGGGCTGAGAACAGGGGCCCCCATCGCGTGTTGGAAGCCGTGCCGCCCGCCCCTGACCCCCGTGTGCCTCTGCGAAGCGGTTCGGCTGCCTGCCCTTCAGCCTTGGCAGCAGCGAGGCCTCGCGGTGGCTACGGGGCGCGTCTGAGGGGCCGCGTTCGTTCCCGGTGCTCAGATGCTAAGTCCTCCCGGATGGTGAAGAGTCCAGCCACCCACCTGAGGGAGAGACCGCAGGGCCGCCTGCCGCCCTCTGCTCATCGGGGACGCGGTGGCAGATGCGTGTCCAGGGAAACGCCCGCAGGCCACGCCATGTCCCCTCGTTCCCAACATCGCTCTTGGCCCCTGGCCACACCTTTCACTTTAGGTGCCTAATCCTGCGGCCACCCCCCTCGTCTTGGTTCCTCCAAAACCCCTCTAACATGTGTCCAGTGTGCGTGACAGAAGTTTTCCTTATAGTGTTGTTTATCGGGTGACATAGGTCCCAGGCGTACGAGCCTATGTGACATCGTCTGTGTGACGCGCTGTGTGACCACCACCCAGACGCAGCCCTCCCTCCGTCACCGCGTGTGATGTCCCCTCCCCCCACCTTCCCCTCAGGTCCCCACGAAACTACTGACTGTGTCCATGAGATCTTTTTCTTTCTTGCTTTCAGTTTTAAGTTCCACCTGTGAGTCAAATCACAGGGCTCTTGTTTTTTTCTGTCTGACTGACTTCGCTTCCAATGATGATCACACGGTCCATCCGTGTTGTTGCAAGCGGCCGCGTTTCCCCTGTGACAGAAGTTTTCTTAAGGTTTGAGGATACTGGCTACTTCACAGAAAAGATCAGGGCACGATATTGGAAATCCCTGCCCCCAAATTCATCTCATTCTATCAGATGTCTCCCAAACCCCAGCCCAGACGTGCGATGTCCCAAAGCATCGTTAGCAAACGGCCGTTATCGAAAGGACAGGTGGGAGAAGCCGGAGGGCTCAGCGGGTTAAGCGCTCGCTTTGCAGCCCTGGGGTCTGAGGATCGAATCCCAGCCCCGGCCTGTGGGGACCCATATGCTGAGCTGGGGTGCGCTTCCCATGCGGGAGCCCCCACTTAGGTTCTTGTCCCCCAGTTGGGTCCCTGGCTCGAGGGGGTGTGCCTCCCATGTGGGGGCCCCCAGCCCTGTCCCCGCCCTGCGTGGCCCCCGCTCACCTGTGTGGAGCGAAACCATGTTGAAAACTGATGACAAACAACTGGAGACGGCTCTGGGCCCTCCCCCTTCTCTCTGTCTCTCTCTGTCTCTGTCAAAAACAATAAAATAAATCTTTAAAGAAAAAAGAAGGAAGGGCAGGTGAGCCCACGAGCCCTTGCATCGTGTGCAGCCCCGGGAGCGCACGCGCACTTCCCGCGAGCTCTGCTTCAGCGGCATCTCTGCTTTTCCGAAACGCGTCTGCGAGTCCGCGGCCCGGCCGAGCACCGGGACCAGGAGGGACCTGGCTGTGCCGTGCGCGGCTCTGTCTGCGACAGGCAGCGTATTCCTGCGTGTTGGGCACACGAGGAGCGCGAGCGGGACAGGCAGGTGGCAGGCGACAGCGCCGTCCCATCCTGCAGGGCCCGGGGACGGGCAGGGGCAAAGTTAACTCGAAAAGGGAAGCAAAATGTACATGTGATGGGTATTGAACATCATTTTTTTTTAAGGAAACAAGGTTTGGTTGGAAAGCTACTCAGCGTGTGCTTGACATGGAGCAGGAGATGGCTTCCATCACACCGTCCTCCTTGGTGCCAACGTCCAAGACAAGACCCCGTGTCTGAGCCTGGAGGGGCCTCTGTCGCTGGGTCGTCCCCAGACCCCTCTGGGGTGCGGCGTGCTCCTTCCACACACACACTCTCAGCTCAGGGCCCCTCGGTCCTGCCTTCGTGGACGACGCCTCGGCTCCGGTCGAATCCAGCCGCCTTCTGCTCGGCTCCCGCGCCTCCATGGCTGAGGGCGTCCAGAAGAGCCGACGCCGGCGCTGGCCGGTCTCGCCGCGAACTCGCGGTGGCTCGCCGACTGCTTCCTGGCGGTTATATAACTCCTGGGCCTCCCCCCTAGAGGGCTGGCTTGTTCCTCTTCCTCTCTCATCAAAGCTCCGAAACCTCTCTCTCCATCTCCACGCTCAGCCGGTGACCTGGTTTCTCGTTCCGTCGAGAACACAGGGGCCAAGAGGCCCTTGCGTGAACACTCCCCGCCCGGCCCGCCCGTGGGCCCCGGGCTCAGGGGTGCAGCCTTCCAGCCGCCCAGCCCCGGGCCCAGCCCGCGCTCTGTCCCCCGGCCGCCTGCGGCTCAGCGCGGGACAGCAAGCCCTCTGCCGCCGCCCCTGCGCGGCCAACGCTCCCTCCGGGCCGGGCCGTTCCCACCGACGGGGAATGCCTCTTATTCCTGCCAGCTTAACAGATGCTTTTGTCCCTGACCGTCTCCAGCCGCGGCCTAGCCCACCCCTAACTCCTTCAGATGAGAACGGAGGTCTCCCCCGTCCTCAGCCCGACGCGTGTCCCTATAGCCCCAGCCAACGAGAACGGCATCGGTCACGGCGACACGCACGCTGCTAAGTCTATGGTCAGTCGTCTCGGTCCTGTGTGGCTTCCTCTGCCGGCGGCGCTGACACGGCTGGCGGCCCTCTGCTTCCTGAAGCGCGTCTGTGCTCGGCTCAGCTCTCAGGTCTGAGGACGGCGGGCACGCCTGGCCGACGCTGCCCTCTGAGCGCCGCCTTCGAGCCAGCGGCTTCCTGCCAGGCCTCCCCGCCGGGACCATTTCACCGGCATCTCGTTCTCCGTGAGGTCCTGCCCGACGTCCCGACGTCCCTTTCCACCCACGCCTGCTTCAGACGCTGGGGCCGCTTCCTTAGCATCTTTCTTTTTCTTTCTTTGTCCAGAGAGAGAGACGGAGAGCAGGGGGAGGGCCCAGAGCCGTCCCCATAGTTGTCCGTCATCCGTTTTCAACATGGTTTCGTTGCACACAGGTGGGTGGGGGCCGTGCGGGGCGGGAACCGGGCTGGGGGCTCCCACATGGGAAGCTCACCCCAATTCAGCATGTGGGTCCGCACAGGCCCTTGGGATTCGATCCTCGGTCCCCGGGCTGCAAATCGAGCGCTGAGCCCGCTGAGCCCGCCCGGCCTCCCCGACTTAGCGCCTTTACGCGCTGATTTGTTTCGCTCTGTGACGCATTGGACGGAATTGTGTGTCAGGGCTAAATGGGATGATACTCGTGGACGGTCCTTGGTGATTTGTGTCACACGGTGTGAATGAACACTGACCCCATGACGCGTGCTGACTCAGGCGCAGGCGGAGAAGGTGACCCCGAGTCCCCTCACATTCCAGGGCGAGGCCCCCAGGTGCTGACAGGTTCTGCACACGGGAACCCCAGGCCCCTGCTGTCCCTAAACACGTCAGCCTCCGGCAGTGACCGCGCTGGATGCGGTGGTTGGTGAAGCCACGTGAAGCTTCCGAGGGTGGCGTTTCTGCTTCCGCTGGGGCCACGCCGGCCTTGGGATCGCAGACCCGCAATATTCGTGACGTGCCAGGCCGCCCGCTCAGCGTCGTTTTCCTCTGAAGGCTAGGAACGTGGGTAGCCGGCTCTGAAGTGTATTAGGCGCGGTGTGGAGCTTTTCAGAGAACTTCAGAATCGTTCTAAGTAATGTGGAATTTCCAAGAAGAATGTAAAAACATTCCACAGACCAATAATTCTGAAACAACAGAAAAAAGGTCTGTAAAGTTGAAGTGGAGTGACCTAGTTACACACACTCGCCTCCCTCCCTGCCCCGCCCCCGGCACCTTTACACACTGATCTCAAGGACGTGCTGCAGGGGCCCGTGTGGTGAGCCCGGCGTGTGGGCGAAGGCGAGGGCAGCACGCACCGGGGCACAGCGCTGAGCCGAGCGCGCGGGGCATCCCAGGGGGGCCTCCCCGCGGCGAATCGGCAAGACCACCGCGTCCCCCCCGCTGCGGGCAGATCTGCAGGCTCAAAGAATCCGAGAGCCGGGAGCAAAACGCTGGCGGCGGCTCACGTGTGGCCCCAAGAGCGGCTTCCGTGGTGGTGAGTGTTTGCTCTGGCTCAGGACGTGGCCGCTCTCGCGCCTCCGTCTTCCCGGGACCCGCTTCGTGCTCGGAGGGTGGGAGAGTCCTGCGAGGCGTGTGTTCTACGTCCGGTGAGGACGGGGCGCCAGCTCAGCTGGGACGCAGGCGACGCTGGGTTCTGCCAGGCTGCGGGGTGCGCTGTTCTCGAGACTCCACGCTCGCTCTTTGGTGTCGTCCCCACGGGCGTCCTGCCGGGTAGGGGTGACCGAGGAGCGGAAGAGACAAAGCCACCCCATCAGTGTGCGGCAGTGGGGGGACCCGAGCCCAGGACTTTCTGAGCCCACAGTCTGAGCCCTAAGTCACACAGACACGAGCCGTGAGCTTCATGCGACCTGCCGGTGACTCGCACCGGCGAGGACACTGCAGGAACATTTGCAAGGAGCCCAAAGAGTCAGGGCCACCTGTCTGGGGCACAACAGCAAGGGAGACGTGCGGATTCTGCACCCCACACGGCGGCCCCACGCGCTGGGGGCCACGGGACAGAGGTGCCGGGCGGGTCTAACAGCCGGTGACAGGGGGATGGGCGCTGATATGGGGGCGCACACGGTGGCGAGGGGAGCCGGGCAGGGGTACGACCCCCATGGGCAGGAGAGGGTCTGACGCGTCGAGTGACGGAATGTCAGTGGGGGGAGCCGAGCCAGCCAGCGGCGTGTGCACATGCACACGGGAACACGCGCCCACACGCAGGGGTGACCCCGGGTCCCCCGCAAGAGGGTGCACGATGCTGCGATTGGCGGGAAGGGCGGGTGGCAGCGCCGGCTCCGCAGTGAAAGTGGTAAGCAGGTGGCAGTGTGGCTGGGCCTTGGGCTTCACGCCGCTGGCAACGCCGTCGGCGAGGACGGGGCCTCTGCCTGGGCCTCGCGTCGTATCCTCTCACTGGCGTCTGGTCTGTGATCGGAACCCCCGAGGCTCAGACAAGCAGGGAAAGAGGAAGGAGAGGGACGGAGAGAAAGAAGCTGCAGGCAGAGCCGGCACCGCAGAGCCGGCCGCGTCCCTCCACGGCCCACGAGGACCGTCCCGGTTCTGCAAGGACCTGCGTGGGTGCCGGCCACCGTGGGGGCCCCGTGGGCCCGGGAGGGCGAGGCCGGGCCCCCGGGTTCTGCAGAGGACGCGTTGGAGCAGGAACTCCACCAGTCAGGTCTCACATGTGACCGTATTAAAAAGTGCAAAGAGTCAAGCTCAGCGGCCAGTGACTTGGGAAGAACGCTGCCCAAGAACCAGGTTGGCTGGACGGGGCTGGGCCTCCCGGGCAGGGTCAGGGGTCAGAGGGCATGGGTGTCAGGGGCAGGCCGCCAGCGCGCAAGAGGATTCGTGTCCCAAACGTGCCCCTTTTCACGGCACCGAAGGGTCCTGCTCTGGGGATAAGGAGTTGATACGCGGAGCAAAGACAGAGTAAAGAGGCAAGAGGAGGCGCAGGCTGAGGCAGGAGGGAAGGAATGAGAGGACGGACAAGGTCCCGGCAAGCACGGGAGGCGGGAGCTGCAGGCTGCAGCCACGGTGATGGGGGCGGGGGCGGCCGGCCCTGTGGGCGGGGACTGGGTGACGGTGGGCGGGGCCCGGGTGATGGTGGGCGGAGCACGGCCCACGCTATGGGCGGGGCCCGGGTGATGGCGGGCGGGGTCCCGGGTGACGGTGGGCGGAGCACGGCCCACGCTATGGGCGGGGCCCCTGGTGACGGTGGGCGGGGCCCGGGTGATGGTGGGCGGAGCACGGCCCACGCTATGGGCGGGGCCCGGGTGATGGCGGGCGGGGTCCCGGGTGACGGTGGGCGGAGCACGGCCCACGCTATGGGCGGGGCCCCTGGTGACGGTGGGCGGGGCCAGGCCCGGGCCATGGATGGGGTCCTGGGTGATGGTGCACAGGCCTCCTGGTGGTAGTGGGCGGGGCCAGCCGGCACCATGGGCGGGACCCCGGGTGATGATGGGTGGGCGGAGCACGGCCGACGCTATGGGCGGGGCCCCGGGTGACGGTGGGCGGGGCCAGCCGGCACAGTGGGCGGGTCCCCGGGTGACAGTGGGCAGGGCCCCAGGTAACGGTGGGCGGGGCCCCGGGTGACGGTGGGCGGGGCCCGGCCCGGGCCATGGATGGGGTCCTGGGTGATGGTGCGCAGGCCCACTGGTGGCGGTGGGCGGGGCCAGCCTCCACTGTGGGCGGGACCCCGGCTGACGGTGGGCGGGGCCCGTGCGGGGCCGTGGGCGGGGCCGTCCAGTGAGTGTCAGGAGCACAGCCGGGCTGCCCATGGCCCTGGGCCCCGGGCTGGGGCGGGCCCCGCGGGGAATCTGCATTTCCCGGTCAGCTTCCAAGGACACCACGCTCCGAGCCGTCCCTCCCGGGTCCCCATCTCCTCCATCGGACCTCCGGGGGCGCATGGAGCTCGCGCCGAAGGGTTAGAAATTACATGCACTTAGCGGAGGCCTCAGGGTCCTCCCTGCTCCAGCCTGGTGTCCCCAGCCGGGGCTCAGGCCTCCCTGCAGGCCTGTGGGTCAGGGCTTCCCCGGGGAGGGGTGCCCGTGTGGACCCCTCCACTCCACGCAGGACGCGTGTGCTGGCGGCTATGGGCCGAGCAGGTCTGAAACCATCCTGGCAGCTGCCTGCTGTGGCCACGGGGGAGGGGGCCTGTTGTCACATTGTCACAGGGTCCCCCTTTGTCATTTCGGTAGCACCTTTAGAATCAGCCGGGCCGTCCCCTTCAGGCAGAATGAAGGCCAAGGCCCTCATCCCGGTCACTGAGGCCCGTGATGAACCAGCCGAGCCGGGGCCCCTGGCCGGGCTGCCTTCCCATCGTGCTTAGTGAGCACCCCAGGAACTGAGGTGCTGTCTGCAGGGGCGCAAGGAAGGAAGCACTAGATTTTATTTGTGGGTTTCTGTGACAGCAGCAGCATTCAGCTGGAGGCCCCCAGCGCAGAAAGGATGTGTGGCTTTCAGATTTCTTTCTGGTAGATCAGCAGATATCTTAGTTACTCTGAAAATCACTGTCTTGCGTGCATAATTCCGTGAAAATGCAATAACATAAGCCAGGCGCGCTGGGTCTTTGCTGTGGACCTGAGCGCTTTCAGATTCTGTTAGACAGGCTCAGATGTTAGGCAGGCCCCCTCCCACAGAATCTTCTAGAACCGTGTCTGTCAAATGGACACACGAATAGCCTCTGTGCAGACTTGCCTGGGGTCCTAGCCTCTCGACTCCCAGGTGGCCAGGGGCTCAGAGCCCGGCCCGAGTAGCTCAGTGTCCCTGCAGCTCCCGGTTGGGTAGGACGGGCGAAGAGGAAGGCTTTCTGTCACTCCCACGGGGTCTCTCCCCGGAGAGCGGGCGCTGTTTTAAGTACGTCGGAGGAAAGCCCGTTCGCTCCAGCGAGTGCTGGAGCTTCTTAGAGTTACTTTAGTGATGTAACACCGACGAGGGCAGCGGCACCGCGCGCTCTCGTCTGCCCGCGGAGCAGGGGCAGCCCTGGTCACCATTTCCTGTATCTGACGTGAGGCAAAACGGCATGTTCATCGCTCCAGAAGCTGACAAACATAAGCTGTGATTACGCGAGCCCTCGGGCAATAGGGATGATCAGGAAACATCTAGAAGGTGTTAGTTAGTTGTTAGAAATTCTTTTTCACCCTTCAACCAATGTGAAGCGCATGGAAGGCCCAGAGACAAAGAAACAAGATTACACTCCTCCTAGTTCTACCTCCCCAGCCAACTGCCGTTCGTATTTCAGTGTGTTTTCTCCCCGGCTGTATTCTGAGCATCGGTTTGTCATTGTTTTTCACTTTTACTTACACATTTGGGTAAGAATAAGGCCATGTTGAGAATACTGTGGTCAGGGTGAGAACTTGAACGTCGGGGCCGCAAGTAACATCTCGCGAAGGGACCACGACTTCCTGAGACCCACTCAAGATTTGGAAGAGCTCCCTGTCCTCCCATTTCAAAGGTCCCTGGGCTGTTATGAAAAGAATGACATGGTCTCTGGCAGATTCGTCTTGAAGACGCAGCTGTGACGAGCGCCGGGCATGGGCACAGGACACCACGCATGTGTGGCTGACGTCACGTCCTTCTCGAGAAATGAGGGAACGAGAACCCCAGACTCTCACTGCAGTCTCCTGAGAGGTGGAGCCCACCGGGGCCCGTGCTTACGCCGTCTTCCTTGCCTCCCCAGTTCTCTCAGACCCCCCAGTTGGCCTGCGGCCTTTCACAGAACCCCCAAATGGTCACCCTCCCTGCAGCCGTTCACTCTGCCCACCACCGCCTAGCGCTTTGTTGTTCGAGGGCCAATGGCTCTGTCGGGCTTACCCTCCTGCCCCCCAGCGCACAAGTAACAGCCTCTCTCTCCGATCGCTTGACTGGGTTCCATGACACATCTGGGGACGGAGAAACTCACAGCAGAGGCCGAGCACCCAGCCGGCGCCCGGGCAGCCTGATTAGCTCCGATCGCCTCCCCCCAGCTGGAAGCCCCCTCCTCACACCTTCTGTCCTGCGGCCCAAGTTTTACGTTTGGTGCGACTGACAATGAGGCTGTTCCCCGTCTACTCGAGCTCCTCACGTGATGGAGGTAGCCATCTTCCTGGGCCTCCCACTCCACCCCTGGCCCAGCCAGCCCCTTCCTCCTCTCCCCACATCCTGGTTCCAGGCGCCTTGAGCACCCTGGTCACACCCTGTGACACGGCACCGCTGTGCCCGCCCCATTGCGGAGCAGGAGGGCTTCCCACGCAGTCCGCAGTGCCGTCGCTTCTACTCGACCCCGAGTGACCACCTTTCCCGATTTTCCCCGGACTCTGCTGGTTTCCGCACTTCACAAACCCCTTCAGTTCCGGCAGACCCGGATGCGGGTCCGCCCCAATCCTGGCAGCACCCGCAGCAGGGCCAGGTGGTCACTGTTGGGGTGACCCGTCCTGCCCCTGTGGGTTGAGGGCTGACCCCGCAGGCTGGCCGTCCACTTGCTGGTTCAGGGCCCCCCTTTGGTCCCCCAGGGCCCTGAACTGCTCTGGGCCCCCGGGACTCCCTGAAGGTGAGCAGAAAAACCCTCCAATTAGAAAAGCGGAGCTCTGGGGGCCTGAGCTGGGGACCGTCCCAGGGCAGGCTGTGCCCCCCACAGCTGCGGCTGGAGCCAGGAGTGGGCCAAGGGCACGGTGCGCGGACTCAGAAGTGGCATCTGCTGCCCTCCAGGTGAAGTCAGTAGTTTCACTTTGTCTGTTGCTCTCCACAGCTCCGTTCTCTTTCTTTGATTCTCACTGCCAATTTTTTTTTTAAACAAATTTTCTACAACTGTTGTCTCTATTTCCCTAGCAGTCTCTCTCAAACCCTTACAAGAAAGCTTCCACTTGGACATTCAGACTGAGAGTCTATCCTCAAAGTAGGCTCACCAGATGTACCATTTTAAACAGGACAGAAAACCACATACTGTCCCATTTCAGATGGTTCCTCTGGGCAGCCTAACCTCATGGAGCTAAATGCACGGTGTCAGTAGGCTGACCAGACGTCCCGTTTGAGATGAGACAATGCTGTTGTTTTCTGTCCTGTTTAAAACAGGATGTGTGGTCAGCCCACTTTGAAGAGCACTGTAAACACTAAGGTTTGTGTACAGAGGTCAGTCCTGAGTCCTCAGAGTCCCCGCCCTGCAGGGTTTCCTTCAAGCACTTCGCCTGACGCAGTAATGCTGTACTATCTTCAGTGACCCATCCTGCAGACCACTTTCTCCTGTCATTTTTCCTAATGTTAATTTGTCTTCTGCTCCCTAAGCAGAAGCTCAAGCTTCCAGAACTTTTGTTCACATCTCTGAGCTCAATCACAATCTCTTTGTACATTGCTAGTTCTGTACTTCTTGCTATAGCTCCTTTTTTACACCCCATTATCATCATCACCATCACCACCACCATCACCACTATCACCACCATCATCACCATCATCATCACCATCATCACCATCATCATCACCATCATCACCATCATCATCACCATCATCACCATCATCATCACCATCACCACCATCATCACCATCACCATCACCATCACCACCATCACCATCACCATCATCACCATCATCATCACCATCATCACCATCATCACCATCATCATCACCATCATCACCATCATCATCACCATCATCACCATCATCACCATCATTATCACCATCATCACCATCATCATCACCATCATCACCATCATCACCATCATCACCATCATCATCACCATCATCATCACCATCACCATCACCACCATCACCACCATCACCATCATCATCACCATCACCACCATCACCAGGGATTGTGTGCCAACCACTGTGGGACAGACGCACCTTATGAGTCTCAAATCTTTACAATAACCCTTTACTTGAGCAATGAGGAGACAGACACCCAGAGATTCACTTGCAAAATGACCACTATGCGGCTGACGTGGCTCTGAAGCCGTGTCAAGAATCTCGTTGCTCAATACCTTGGTCGCCTCACAATCCACGTACCTTCATGAAACCCATTTCCTTCCTCTTAGATCAGTTTTTATAACTTCTCCCTGTAGAAATATGTTAGAAACTTAGAGTCAAGTTTCCAGTCCCGATTCCCCATTTCTGGGGAGACGGGAAACCCAGTATCCCATTTCCTCCTTCCTCTCGGTCCTCGCTGATGTTGCAAACGATCTCTCCCACATTGTTTCCTCTTCACGTTTCTCCCGAAATGCGTGGACTTTGGGATCAGAGACGCGGCTCTGAGCCTTGGCCCTTTGGGTTACGAGGTGGGTGACTGAGGAAGTTGCTTTATCTCTGAGTTTCAGTTTGACGACAGCAGCACTGTCTAGGCTGGCTGTGAAGGTTCACAAAACAGAGTCGGGGAAACATCAAGGTACGAACCGCAAACACCTAGAAGCGCGTCACCGGCACCGCTCTCAGACGGCCGCCCTTGCCTCCTCCCCCTGACCTGGGCACGCCTGTCCCCCTGTGTCCCTGCCGGTCCTCGCCTGTCCCCCTGGGGCACGCCTGTCCCCCTGTGTCCCTGCCGGTCCTCGCCTGTCCCCCTGGGGCACGCCTGTCCCCGTGTCCCTGCCGGTCCTCGCCTGTCCCCCTGTGTCCCTGCCGGTCCTCGCCTGTCCCCCTGTGTCCCTGCCGGTCCTCGCCTGTCCCCCTGGGGCACGCCTGTCCCCCTGTGTCCCTGCCGGCCCTTGCCTGTCCATGTGCCTCTGTCCTCGTCAGGCACGTGAACTGCTCCCTGTCACCTGCCGGCTCCCAGAGCACCCAGCGCAGTGCAGCCCCCACTGTGTCCCCCGCGGCTGCCCCGGGTCTGTGCCGTCCTCTGCGCCCACCCCTGCCTGCCCGGCCACACCCCACCGTCACCCCCGGCCGAGTGCCAGGCCTCCTTCTCCACGGACGCTGCTCGTCCCTCCTTCAAACGCCCCACACTCTGTCGTTTCCCCAGCGACGGCTCGCACGCGGCCTCCCTCGCGGGGCTGGGCGGCCGGCTCACGGTCTCGCGTGGTGACGCCTCGGCTTTCCAGCGGCGCACGCTCCGTTCAGGCCGGGGACGGCCGTGCACGTCGGCATCCCCCCAGGGCAGCGGCTGACACGCGCTCACACAGGCGAGCGGTGGGGCCGCCTCCCCGGAGCAGCGTCAGCCACACGCTCGTCAGCAGACGCTGACCGTCTGCGTGCCGGTCACCTTTGGAGAAAAGATATTGCATCCCTGAAGGACACTGTCATCCTGTGGAGAAACGCGATACGAACTGGAAGTCCGTGCGACGGGAACACTTCCTTCACTCGGTCGCTGCTTGCGACGATCGTGATCTTTACTACTTTATGATTTTTGTAATTTTGAACGTTGTTTATTCACAACCGACACTCTTTTCCTGAGACCTGTTGGTCCTTTCAAATTCTCCTTCCTTCCCAAGGGAACCAATGTGTCTTCTCGGCTGTCACAGGTGCCCTTTCGTCCCAAGTTTCTTGGGGTCCTACAGGTCATCACGCCCCGTGGTGACCCCAGCACTTGGAATAGACGGTCCCTCGGGTCTGGGCTGCCCGAAGGGCCCCCATTCGTGCCGCCAACAGCCTCACGCGGACTCGAGCGCATTCCTCGTGCCGACCCTGCTAGCGCACCACACGGCCTCCGCACCGCGTGCCGCCTGCACGCGCCCCCTCGTTGTCAAGTTCGCCGCCTGGAATCCATGAAATGCGCCCGGGGCCGCATGGTCCCCGCGCTCGGCACCCGGCGTCTGTACAGCACCTTAGATTTGAGGAAGGCCGCCGGAGACGGCGATCCCACAGGGCCTGGAACTCGGGGCCTTTTCCAGGGCGAGAAGCACAGAGCCGCAGGCCTGAGCGTCCCAGGGATGACCTGTGATCTGGGGTCACATTGAAACGCAGAAGGACCCGCGGGACACAGAGCATAGAAGGCTCAGTCGCAGAGCAGTGGCCCGGGAGACTGAATGGGAAGCACGCAGGCCCCGGGCTGGGACGGGGAGCCGCTCAGAGTCCGGGGCCCACGTCTCTGCCGATTCACTGCGCCCCTGGGGGTGGGGGGCACGGAAGGCGGACCCGTGGAGGCCGCCCCTCCTGGGAGGTGCCCCCGACTCTGCGCTCGGCTTCTGAGAGGCGGCCGCACGGCGGCGTTTTCCGGGCGAGGAACTAGAACTGAGCGTCCTCGGGGCGCCAGCCGCCTGTGTGGCCGCGGGGAGAGGGCTCTTCTCAACACGCCACGTTCCGTTTGCTCCACACACCCCCACCTTCACGCTAAGCAAGACCCGCGAAGGGGACGCGTAGAGGGAATGGGTCTAGAGACCATCCATGCACCACCTCCCCACATTCCTCCGGGGGCCTCTGCCTGCGTCTGCTAGGGATTTGGGTAGGGTGACCAGACGTCCCGCTTTGGGCGGGACAGTCCCGATTTTTAACCATTTGTCCCACGTCCCGCGGCGTTCTATAAAAGTCCCGATGTTTGGAAAGAATGCACGACACGCTAGGGAACGGCGGGAGATAGACCCAATTTTTAATCAAGAACCCCCTCCCCCCCGGTCCATGGTGTCCCGCTTCACCCATGTTACAATCTGGTCACCTTAGCTATAAGACGTTCAGTATTTCCTGAGACTCGATTCACAGCAACACACTGTGGGGTGGGGAACTCCTTCACGCCTCTTTCTCTGTTATGTTTTCCACCTTTTGCACATAAGGAGGCGTTCCCCGAGCGCATCGTCAATGGCGATTCCTTCCCTCAGTTGCCGTCTCGAATGCAGGGCTCGCATTCGAGTTGTCGCCTGCCCTCCCGTGAACGTCGTGTGCCCAGCTTTTCCGGGACTTGTGTTTTTTTGCTGAGATGTGATGGACGTAGAACCTTGTAGTTGTTTCAGGCGTACAACCTAATGGTTTGACATGTGCACCTCTCCTGACGTGGCGGCCACACAAGTCTAGTTAACATTGGTCACCACAACTTTCTGATCCCAAATTATGACTTTTTTTTTTAAGATTTATTTTATTGTTTTTGACAAAGATAGAGAGAGACAGAGAGAAGGGGGAGGGCCCAGAGCCATCTCCATAGTTGTATGTCATCAGTTTTTGACATGGTTTTGTTCCACACAGGTGGGCGGGGGCCGTGCAGGGCGGGAACTGAACTGGGGACCTCCTTGCGGGGAAGCTCACCCCAGTTCAGCATATGGGTCCCCACGGGCCGGGGCCGGGCTTTGATCCTCGGTCCCGGAGGCTGCAAAGTGAGCACTTAACCCGCTGAGCCGTCCCGGCTTCCCCCATTTTTTTTTAATCCAAGTCACTCGAGCATCTCAGCTAGCGTTTATGGGGAACCGCTCCGGGGTCTGCTCCTACTACTTCACGTGGCCCGCTGAGGTTAGACCTGCCGTGGTCTTTATCTGACAGACGTGGTGGGGTCGGTGCCCTGCCTGTGGGCACACAGCTTTCGGGGTGCACGCCGGCCCAGGGGCTGCACGGAGGCGTCACTAACCACAACTCAGGGTGGACACAGTCGAACGCCAAGCACCTGGAGTCCCTCAGGGTAAAACGGGCCTTCCCGGCTAACTAGCAAAGGGTCCCTGCTGATGAGACCAATCAGGTAAAGGACCGTGGGTGTCTCCGTTACAGCTCTGGGGGCGCCCAGCACCCAGGTCCCCCCGCTCGCGTCCCAGGGAGTCACGTGCTCCCTCAACGCCCTACAGGATGCAGGGAGTTAACCACCTGCATTTGGGCAGAGGCGGTCCCTCTGAGTAGGAAGTGGTAATCCAGCAATCGGCCTCCGGCCGGCTCTGGGCTGTCACTGTGCTGTTCACGGCCAGCAGAGAGCCGTGGTGGCAGCAAAGTGGCACCGGCACGGGGACCCCCAGAGCGTCGCTGGGCGGCGTGCACCGGAGCAGCCGCCGTGGACACCACCGGCCGCAGGTGAGCACGGCTC
Source organism: Craseonycteris thonglongyai (assembly GCA_004027555.1). Lineage (NCBI taxonomy): Eukaryota > Metazoa > Chordata > Mammalia > Chiroptera > Craseonycteridae > Craseonycteris > Craseonycteris thonglongyai. The sequence continues at coordinate 20,646 of PVKE010017607.1, forward strand.
AGCCGCCGCCCTCCCTCACGAACGCTCTCAGGAGCGGGAGACGCCGGTCGGCTTGGCTCTTAATTCCAGCGGGGCCGTCGGCACTTGACGCGACACCCCCTTTCGCAGACGCATCGGCCCCGGCGTTCTAGCGCTAGAAGCGCGTTTCCCAGAGCTTCACTGTGCCTGCAAAGGCGCGCGTGGTTTCAGCCCGCCTGTCTCCGGAGCCTGCTGACGGCTCGCGCCTGGCTCCTGCCCTGTGCTCAGTGTCCACAGGCACTGGTGCCCCTCTCTGCTACGGGCACAAAAAGCGTTTGAAAAGCTAAAGACTAAGCTGAGACATGTTTGTTTGGGGAGCAACGCAAAAAAGGAACGTATGCGACGAAAGGTAAGGAGCGGGTGGGTTGGGGGCCCGTGGGGCTGAGTGGGAAGGAGCGTGTATGGGGAGCTACTTAAGAGATTTTGGGTGGGTGGGAATTTTTCTGAGACTCAGGACAATCCTGGAAAAGCTCTGATTGCAGGAGCTCTGATTACAGGAGCCAACGCCGTAATGATTATGAAGTTGGCGTCTCGTGGCCACAAAGACTCAGCATGATCTTTACAAGAGTCTCCCAGGGGTCCCCCTCCCCAAAATCCTCTGCTCAGAAAACAGAGATTGGAGAGGTCAGCACTGTAAAGCGATAAGTGCAAGAGTAGACGCCGTTCTTGAAGTGATTAAAGATACAATTTCTGTAAATAATAAAAAAGAAAATGTAAACGCACGCTTCTCAAGTAGCAAAGGGAACCAAGAGAACAAAAAAAAAAAAATCACAAAGCGATATACAAATCACTGGAAAAAACCTTCCGACCTCCTTAACCACTTATTCAAAAGCAGAAGGAAGCCAGCCTGGAGTTTCGGGGCCGCCGCTGTTTATCTGCAAAGGCTGAGCCGCTGTGAGCCGGGACGGTGACGGGCGGGGAGAACCGGGCGGGCTGAGCCCCGGCCAGGTCCTGAGAGACCAACGCGGGCTTGAAAATGACCTGCCGTCTAAGGTCCTGTGGCCGATGGCAGCCCTTCAGGACGGGCCCCAGAGACCAGGCGACAAGCCGCCAGACTAGCTGTGGTGCCCTCCCTACAAAACGGGTCTGATGCCTACGGAGGGTTCTTGTGGGGGCAGAGATGGCAGACGCAGCGCCGGGTGCCCACGCCCAGGATGCAACCTGAACTTGATGTCCAGCACACACACACATATGCACACACACACACAACGCATAAACACACGCCGCATATAGGAACGCAACACACAAATGCGCAGGCACATACATGATACACGCAGGCACCCACACACATGTACAACGCATAGCGGTACACAGTGCATGGCACACCCATGCACACATATGGACACACACACCACATGACGGCACACATGAATACATAACATACACCTATGCACACATGTGCGCACACAACATACACATTCACACACATGCACCTATGCACAAAACACGCGCCCACACAACACACGCACACACAACAAACGTACATGTGCACATGTGCGCACACAATATACACATGTGCACGCACAATATACACATACATGCACCTATGCACACAACATGAGCGTGCACATGCACACACCAGTTTGAGACACATGACACACACATTCTTTTTAGCCTTTGCTCCCCTGTGCAGTCTGTCACTGTTTGTGAAAATAAGCACAGATTTAGAATCTTCTGCTTTCATTTAATTTTAACAAACTGTTAAACGTGTGATTCAATTTGTTTGAATCACAATTTTAACAAGTTCTCCTTGCTGACAGTATTTCAAGAAATAGTACTCACGCCCTCCCCACACCTACTTGTCTTGAGTCGAGTAAAGTAGCCAAGTAGACACACAACTGGAGTTGGTCTCACCCCAGCCACCTCCCCTCGTCTGGGGACGTCCCTGACCCTTGGCTGCTGCCACCCGACCCTGGTCCCGCCCGAGAGCTGACCGCTGACCCCTGTCCCTGGGGGCTTATGGGCAGGTCATGACAGCTAAGGCAGCAGCTGCGGGCGCCCACCTGCCCCCGGTCACCTGTGCGGGACTAGAGGCCTCCCGCAGCGTCAGAGTCTAAAGAAGTGGCTTCTGTGAGGTAGAGGTCCCGGGGGAGGTCGCTGGGGACAGTGTGGGCCCGAGGGGGCAGCCGCGCGGGGTGTCAGCCGTCCTTGGCTCACCGCGCTGGTCTGGTTTTTAGGGCTCGTCTTCTTGGGGGCCCTTCTTGTTTTGGGGGAACTCATCAGTTAGCGGTCAGAGCCTATCGTCTCCGGCTGGGGGCACCTAAAACGGTACCAGGCGGCCACGCTAGGTGAGCAGTAAAATGTCAGTTAATACCGCGTTAAAAGTGTTACCCCAACTGAGTGACGTTAAGTAACATGACGCTCTCTTTTCACGCGTGGTGACAAACTCTTTGCAGCGTTAAACCCGACGGGGCTGAGCACGTCAGCTTCTCGTGGGAAGCGTCGTGGGCTTACATGGCTTCTAACCCAACACGCGAGAGCCACGTGAAGCTGTAACGCTTTTCCTGTTTAGGAAGAAAGTGCCGCTCACCGCCCCGCTCATGACCGTCACGTGAGCACGCTCTTTGGGCTGAAGCCAGTCTGGCTGGTTTTCAATGTGAAAATAAAATAGAAGAACGGTTCGTGGAGTGATCTCTGAACAGAACTTGTCTCTCGTCCTCAGAACAGAAATGTATGCGGAGCTCGGTGCTGAGTAACTTTTTTCACCTGTAGCAATGCTCCGTTTTCTAGGATTGGACGTTCTTAGGGATCGAGAATGACTATATTTTATACGTGGAAATGCCGATTCAGAAAATAGAATTCTACAAGTAGGGTTATGTCATTTGTCTCCAAAGTCTGTCGCTATACTAGAGCGATGCAAAAAATAATAATAAAAGTGAGGCGTTTTCAAGGAAAACGGTGGTGGTCAGGTCAGGGCTGTGACCGCGAGTCATCTCGGGGTAAAGCTAAGGTGACCAGATGTTAACATTGGTAAAGCGGGACACCACTGACCGGGGAGAGGGGGTTCTTGATGAAAAATGGGGTCTATCTCCTGCCGTTCCCTAGCTTGTCGTGCATTCTTTCCAAAAATCGGGACTTTTTTAAAACGCCACGGGACGCAGGACAAATTGTTAAAAATCGGGACGTCTGGTCACCTTAGTAAACGCCGCGGCCACAGCCGCTGCCGCGTATTGTGGGGGCGCCGGGAGATGAGCGGTCATCATTCTGGGCCTCGAAGAAAGGAAGGAAGCTGTTCTGAGTCGCACGGCTGCGTCAGAGTTGGCTTCCGGGTGTCCACGACGACAAGACAGTGGATCACACGTTGGCTCGAGGTCCACGCGGTCTCTGTTTTGTGCAATTTCGGAGTCAGCTGACCAGACGTCCCGTTTGAAGTGGGGACAAGACACAGTGGGACCGTCCCTTCCCCAACGGTGCGCGTGGTCAGCCCACCGACACCGAGCGCGGCCCCGTGAGGCGGGAGGACCGGACGTGGCGTTGCTTCCTGCCCCGTGTGGAGCGGGACGTGGGGTCAGCCCACTTCTGAGGGGGCGGGCACCCCGGTGGGCTGCCCAGGGGCCGTGGCCTCTGCCGGGGGACACCTCCCTGGCCGCCTTAGGCGACGTCAGCACTGAGGGTGAGCAGTGGGTGCGACCGTCTCCTCTCTGAGGGGCCCCCCTGGACGCCCAGGACTCCCCCCGCCTGCAGAGGACCTTTGTCACCTGGAGCCACCGGGCTCCGGGATGGGGGCGTGTGCGTCCTGCGTGTCTGCCGCTGACCACGGCGGGGGAGGGCGAGGCAGGTGGACGGGCAGCTGGGTGGGCAGGCGAGCCCCGTGCCCACTCCTGACCCGCGTGGCTCCGTGAGGTCCGAGCTCCTGAGGTTGACTGCGCGACCCGGGCGTGCGCTCTTCTAGCTCCGGCTGAACCGCACCGGGTTTGGCCGAGCCCGGCGTTGGTGCCCGGGGTGGGCACGCTGACTTACTGCCCCAGCGTAACGTGCTGCCTTCAGCCTTCACGTCAGGCTCGGGCTGGCTGAGCTTGCGTCCTCCTTCTTTGTCCCCGATGCCGACAAAGACGACGGGAGCCCTCACCTCCCAGGCGGGTCTCCCAGGGGCCACACGCGAGCCCGCGGGCACTCACTCAACCGCCGGGAACCCCACGGCCGCGCTGCCCCGGCTCTCACCCCGCGTGCTCGTGCTGCTACATTCAGCCCGAGCCGGAGGTCTGCGCGTGTGCAGCTGGCATGGTGGCCGTGACAAGCAAGGCTGGGAGCGTGACAGGCCTGAGCCCACGTGCGCGGTGCCCACGCTCCCGGCTGCCTCCTCCGGACACCCTTCAGCCTCCTGCCCGGACCCGCGCCGGCCGGTCCCTGCCGCCGACAGGTGTCCAGCATCTGCGAGGCGCTTGGAGGGCCCTTCGCAGCTTGTCCTCCGGGGGCCCCCGGGCGCGGGCGCGTGCCTTCCACAGCCCCACCTGGTGAGGTGCCACGTGGCCCCACGCGGGACCCCGGGGCCGGGAGCACGAGGAAGCCCTGTGAGGGGCGAACGCTCGGGCAGCTGGACGCTGGGAGACAAGGCGCGTCCCTGCGGAACCGAGCGAATGGCACCACAGCCCCGAGGGCGTCATCGCACGATGTCCTCTCAGGGACCCGCACGCTCCCACCGGCGGGTGATCAGCAGCGCGTCCTACGCGTCCCCTCCCCACCAGCGCGCGGTGTGGACGCGCCCACGGGCCCACCGACTGGGGCGACGTGACGCGGGAGACAGCACAGGCCCCCTGAGGGCTCGGCGGCCGCACGTGTGCTTTCGACGTGACTTTGTGACAGTACAATGGGCTCCGGCCGGAACGGCGGCGACGAGAGGGTGTGCGGGAAGACACGGGGGTCCCCGGGTGCCCGGCTGCCCCACGGGCTCGACGACCGCCTGGGTGTCACCACCTGCCTCTCAGCAGCCACGGAGGACGTTAGTGTCCCTGACTTCCAGCTGGTCAGGAGCGCAGAGGTGTCCGCTGCGAGGACATCACAGTTTTCGTGACAGGAAGCCCACAGCTCGTTTCTCCGCAGAGCGGACAGCTGCTGCCCGAGACCTGCGGACGTTCCTCTGCACAAAACGTCCCAGGCTCCGCCTGCACGTGTGGCGGTGGCTTCATCGGTCCCCAGCGTGGTTTTCTCGAAACACTTCGCACGCTCCGTGGGGTGAGCACGCGGCCTGGGGTCGGCTGACACACTTCCGGCCGCGGTGAGTGGCTGGCACGCGCGGAAACGTGACGACCATCTCTGTGTTGACAGCGCCGATCCTCAACCACAACGTCCCCGATTCGCAGGTGGCTCAGGCCCCGCGGGCATGGAACGCCGGCCCTGAGCGTGGCCTTTCGGGGCCGCTGGGGTGTGTTCTGCCGTCCTCGCCGGAGCGGAGAGTAAATGAAAGGGAGTTAAGACCGTGTCCCGAGAACAGACAGGACTCAGAGCACAAAGGTGCTGCTGGGCAGCCGGCCAGCACCTCCTGCTGACGCCCTCCCGTGCTTCTGAGCGAGTCCCGTTCGCTGTGCTCCCGCGTGGCTGCTCGGGCTGGTTTGCCTGACAGCTTCCTGGCGCCCAGGGTCCCGTGCGGTTCCGCCTTGTGCCCGCGGGGCCCGTCCCCGTAGACTCTTCTTACATGCGCGTTTACCTGAGTGACACCCGAACTCAGGACCCAGCCTACGTCATGGGGGGTTAAAAGGCATTTTTCCTCACGTGAGGGCTGTGCTAAGCCTGTGTGCCCGGCCGCCCCTCACACACGTGCTCAGCTGCTGCCGTTCCTGCCATCACGAACCCCACCTCCACTCCACTGTGTCCCACCCACCCGTTCCCCTGTCACCAAGGGGTCCACAGGGACCCCTGGCCCAGCCCGGCCCTCCCATGGCTCTCCAGTGGCCCTGCACCTCCTCCTCCCTGCAGGCTGCACGGTCCTCCCGGGCTCAGGTCCTGTCCTGGCAGCGCCAGGCGCTCCTGCCATCTCCTTGATCCTCACCTGTGTGCCCTCTGACCCGGCTCACCTGTGTGCCCTCTGACCCGGCTCACCTGTGTGCCCTCTGACCCGGCTCACCTGTACGCAGCAGTGTGGGGGGTTTGACTAACTTCACTGGGGTGATTCACCGGTCCCCAGGCTGACATACGGGCATGGGGACGCTTAGGCTCCAGACCACCCCTATAAAGTGACGTCAGTGACACGGCCGTGCACCCCCATGGCCGTCCCAACGAGGGGTCCCATGCAGCTGACGAATGGCGTGAACAGCTTCTCTCGTGCTCATTTGCTGTCCGCGTGTTTTCTGGGCTGAACTGACCCAAAGGTTCCCCCTGGTTCTTGTCGGGTCATGTGTCTCCTTGACGTTAAGGTGTAGAGACCTCTGCGTGCTGTGGGTACGTAAGCTCACAAAATACACCCCCCAGTTCAATGCTGTGCTTTTTCATTTTCCTGTCTTTGAAAGAGAATTTTAAATTCTGATCAAGCACAATTAATCAGTTTTTTCACAGTTGATGCTTTTTATAATTTATCTGTGAAATCTTCCATTTTCAAGGGCTCAGGGATCTTGTGTGTTTCTTCCAGAGGTTTAACGATGTTAGTGCTCACCTTTCGCTCTACAACTCACTCTTTTTTAAAGATTTATTTTATTGTTTTTGACGGAGAGCGAGAGAGAAATACAGAGACAGAGAGAGAAGGGGGAGGGCCCAGAACAGTCTCCATAGTTGCATATCATTGGTTTTTCCACATAGTTTCATTCCACAGGTGGGCGGGGCTGCACAGGGCAGGGACTGGGCCGGGGTCTCACCCCGGTGAGAACTGAACGGGGGGCACTCCCCAGCTCAGCATGTGGGTCCACATGGGCCGGGGCCGGGATTCCATCCTCGGTCCCCGGGGCTGCAAAGTGAGCGCCTAACCCACTGAGCCATCCCGGCTTCCCCTAAACTCCCTTTTTGCTGTGGTGTGAGATTAGGCGTAAGGCTTGATTTACTTAATACACGAACACCCAGCTGTTCCACGCTGTTTATCGAAAAGACTGTTCTATCCGAATTCAACAGGGAGCGGGCGCGAGCTCCCCTGTGCCTGTTCTCCTGGGGGCCCTCACCCCATTCGTGCAGGAAGTATGTCCAGGAAGCCCCGGGGCCAGCGCTGCGTTACACCGTCTCCTCCCACGTCGGGGGTGGATCCTGGCTCTGCAGGTGAGGACAGACCCTGCACAGCGCAACGGGGGGCGGGGGAGGGCTCACCGTCGCGGCCCCTGCTCCCGACATCCGCATTCCTGTTCTTTCTCTTCTCCACCTGTCCAGACCACAGAGCAGGGCGCAGGGTAGAGGAAGGGAATGAGCGAGTGGGCAGGAAGCCCAGTGGGCAGGAATGCCGGAGGTCTAGGCCAGGGATCGTGTGTGTGTGTGTGTGTGTGTGTGTGTGTGTGTGTGTGAGAGACGAGTAACAGTAAAGTCGAATAACGGCACCCCATAAAGAGGCACGCACCCTTGAGAACTTCCTGATTGCGCTTGGGTCTGATGCCGGATCTCAGAGTCCCTCGCGCCGAGACTCCCGCTCCATCCGTCAGGCGTCTCCCGGCGAATTCCGAGCACCTGCCCCACGCACCGTGCCCACCGGGCACTCCCCGCACCCCGCACGCCCAGCACAGGTTGTGTGACAGCGGTCAAGTCGACGGGCCCGGCTGGTCGCACCTGTCTCACAAACACGCAGAACTCAGTATCCCTTCTCAGCTGCAGGCTCCTGTCACCCGCAGGGCCTGTCCTCTGTGCGAGCCCCTGGCCTACAGCGCGCCGGTTCTCCAAGGACCCCGGGCGGGTCCACGGAGCCTCTCCCAACCACGCCGGCCTTGACTCCCTGCCACCCGCGGGTGTCTGAGGACTCCAGGGTCTGCGTCAGCAACCAGGGGCTGTTAGGTGGACCGCACATCGGACACGCCTGTGGCTGGTGAGAAATGTCTGCACACATCCCTGCTGCTTGTCTGGGCCGGACGGCCTCCTTCAGAGTTATCTTGAGAATGACCCGCACATTCAAACTGGAACAACGTTCTGCCAGAGGTTCTCGCGAGCCCACGTGGGTGGAAGTCACGAGCTGCGTCGTGAATTATTTGCGGGGCAGGAGCATATTTTGGACCTCACTGCGCTTCTGCTCGGTCCGCCCGGGGGAATCTTGCTAAAGCTCCACACACTGAATTTTGCAAGATTTTTGTGCAGCTCAAAATCTGTGGTTTTGCCGGGGGTCCCCCCTCCTTCCTGCTGCAGCCCATGCCCCCCACATCTGCCCGCGCACCTCGTCTGGGGGTCTGTGACCGCTTCTGAGCTGCCAGGACAGGTCCGAGCCGCTGTGACCGTGGCTGTGTGACCGGGGGAGACGACCAGCTTCCCCGTGTGGCCCTGTGCACAGAGGTGGCTGAATCCCCGGCTCTGAGCGGGCGTTTCTGTGTGGGACACACGGCTCGGCGGGCTGCCACACGCACCCTCTGGCTCTCTGGGAACACGCGTGTTAACTGCGCCGTATTCTGCTGTTTCCTCCCCAGATTCGCGCCGTTCCCGTTCCCTGCGCAGGTGAGCTGGGGGCTTGCGGTCCGTTCCCCTCCTGCACCAGGCCCGGACCTTGGCCCAGACCCAGCGTCAGGATAAACATGGTGAGCGCCTGTGCTGTCCGCCGGGAGCGCTCCTTCGGTCGGTGGTGGCCGCCTGAAAACGGCAGCGTCACTAACTCTCCCCGTGCTCCCTTTCCAGGAGCCACCGAATGTCACCAGCGGCTACGATTCGAGCGAGTACGACACCACGGACTACACGGAGGAGGACTTGGTGTGCAGCTTGCAGGCGGTCCGGGACTTCTCCAAGCTGTTTGTGCCCATTACCTACTCCTTGGTCTGCGTGTCCGGCCTCCTGGGCAACGCTTTGGTGGTGACCACGTTTGCTTTTTATAAGAGAGCCAAGTCCATGACGGACGTGTACCTGCTGAACATGGCCGTGGCGGACCTCCTGTTCGTGCTCACGCTGCCGTTCTGGGCCGTCCGCCACGCCACGGGCGAGTGGGTTTTCAGCAACGCCGCGTGCAAGCTGCTGAAAGGCGTCCACGCGGTCAACTTCCACTGCGGGATGCTGCTGCTGGCGTGTGTCAGCGTGGACCGCTACGTCGCCATCGTGCAGGCCGCCAAGTCCCTGGGGCTGCGCGCGCGGGCGCGGGCGCACCAGCGCGCCATCTGCGGCGCCGTGTGGGCCCTGTCCGTCCTGCTGTCCGGCTCCACGGTCACGCTCAGCCACAAGTACCCGCTGCAGGGCGCCAGCGTGTGCGAGCCGCGCTACGGGGACGTCGCGGAGCCCGTGCCCTGGAAGCTGCTGGTGCTGGCGCTGCAGCTGCTCTTCGGCTTCTTCGTGCCGCTGCTCTTCATCACGTTCTGCTACCTGCTCATCGTCAGGACGCTGCTGCGCGCCCACAGCGCCACGCGGCACCGGGCCATCCGCGTGGTGGCGGCCGTGGTGCTGGTGTTCCTGGCCTGCCAGGTGCCCCACAACGTGGTGCTGCTGGTGACCGCCGCCAACCTGGGGCGCGTGAACCGGTCCTGCGCCGGCGAGCGGCTGCTGGGCTACGCCGGGACGCTGACGGAGGTGCTGGCCTTCCTGCGCTGCTGCCTCAACCCCGTGCTCTACGCCTTCATCGGCCACAAGTTCCGCAGCTACTTCCTGCGCGTCACCAGGGACGTGTGGTGCGTGCGGCGCGCGCGGAAGGCCGCGGGCTTCTCCCGCGCCAGGCTGCACCCGGACACGGCCGGCTCCCGGCAGAACACGGACACGGGGGACGACAACGCGTCCTCCTTCACCATGTGACGCGCCCCGCGGCGCGCTGCGCACGCGCACGGGACGCGCTGGGGGCGCGCACGGGACGCGCTGGGGGCGCTCAGGGGACGCGCTGGGGGCGCTCAGGGGACGTGCTG
>PVKE010017608.1:13718-30735 GCA_004027555.1 Craseonycteris thonglongyai
TGAGGACCGAGGATCGAATCCCGGCTCCGGCCCAGGCAGGACCCACGTGCTGAACTGGGGAGTTCCCACAGTTCGGTTCTCTAACTGTCTCTGTCTCTGTCTCTCTCTCTATCTGTCAAAAAGTAAAATAGAAATAAATATGTACTGAAGACAAAAAGATAATTTCTCTCTATAAATGTGAAAAGATAAAAAAAATAAAATAAAAATAAAATAAAAATGGAGTGCTACATGAAAGAACAACATGTTTTCATTGTTGAGCAATGATTTACAATTTTTAACTATAAACCTGTGTTTTCTATCAAAATTATTTCTTATGTGAATTTTGGGACACCCTTTATGAGATTAAGGGGGAGGAATGTTCTTATTAGCTTTCAAAAGGGATGGGCTTTTCTGGGACTTTGGGACAGACCCCTTTTTGTCCTTGTATGGTCCTCTTCAGAGATGTCATGATGCAGGTGGGTGTTTCATTTAGCCTGGAGATATCTTTCAATGACTGTAAAATGTGGCTGGAGGTTACTTGAAGGTGACTCTTGTCACTATCTTGGTCGTGGCTGATTCTGACTGGTTTCCTTATCTCATCTTGATTTACTGGTCCCAGTTAATGGTTTTCTTGGAGGCCCTGCCCCCGCCCTATTTCATGAATATCAGTATTAACAGCAAGACTGAGACCCATAGGGGAAGTCTATCTCTGTATATAGTTCCACTTACAGGACCATTTAATATGATGAACAAGGCCTGGTGGAGAATTGAGTGAGAGGCAGAGGGTAGGAGAATGGGGGTGGGATATAGCAGCTTTTTAACTTAATTTGTTAGATTTAGAGTTCAGTTGGGACTATTGGATTGACTTGACCTGGTTCAATAAATGTAGCTACCTTCATTTTTCTTGGAGTTATCTTCAAGACCCTAATTCGGATTCTGTGAACTGACAAGCCCTATGAGTAGGAAAAAAGTTCTAGTTTAGTACTCTTGGTCTGATTTTCTACTGCATTTTACTTGGTCTGTTCCTGTCAGTAACAAAGGCTCACTTTGGCAATTATTAAACTGAGGAGAGAGGCATCCACCTCACCACTCCTCGGCCACCCCCACTATTGAGTCATTGTTCTAGACCTTTTGTGGCTCCTTTAATTCAGGCATTTAAAAGGCATATTTGTTCTTTCCCCTGGAATAGTTCAGGCATCTTAATGATCTCAAGCATACTTTCCCCCTCAGAAGTTTTCCCTGCTGTAGTAATGCTTTGCCTTTTGCAGACCCTGGTATAGAAAGATCTTTAGCATATTAAAGCAGTACATATTTTCATGGTGAGCACAGACAGTAATCCAGGCAGTGGATTCTTTCACAGCTTTTTATGGTCATTGACTAGGCTACATAGAAGGGAGTTACAGAGGACTTAAGCAATTCCTGTCTGCTGTGTGAGCCTCCTATAATACAAACCTGCTTTCTGAAAATGGTCTGTCACCTACACTGAAGATGGTTACCTGGTATTGGGGCTTATAAAGAGGGTTTTCATCTGTAACTATGCTTATTTTTCTGATTAACATTTTAAGGGGAAGCTGGGGTGGCTCAGCAGGTTAAGCGTTCGCTTTACAGCCTGGAGACTGAGGATTGAATCCTGGCTCTGGCCCAGGCGGACCCATATGCTGAACTGGGATGTGCCCCCAGTTCAGTTCTTGCCGGGGCCTATGCGGAGGCTCCTGGCCCAGTTCCTGCCCTGCACCCACCTGTGGAGTGAAACTATATGGAAACCTAATGCTGTCAACTATGGAGACTGCTCTGGGCCCTCCCCCTTCTCTCTGTCTCTCTTTGTCTCTCTCTCTCTCTCTCTCTCTCTCTCTCTCTCTCTCTCTCTCTCTCTCTGTGAAAAACAATAAAAATAAATCTTTAAAAAAAAAATTTTAAGATTGGCAGAAATGAGAGTCCTTAATATATTCACGTTATATAATAGAAATTATATAGCATATTAGATAGAAATTAACTTTTTTTTTTTTTTTATATATTTTTATTTATTTATTTTTGACAGAGAGATACAGAGACAGAGACAGAGAGAGAACTGAACTGGGGGAGCTCCCAGTTCAGCATATGGTTCCGCACGGGCCGGGGCCGGGATTCGATCCCTGGTCCCTGGCGCTGCAAAGTGAGCGCTTAACCCACTGAGCCATCCCGGCTTCCCCAGAAATTAACTTTTTGAATTAGTTATTTTTATACAAAATTAATATTTGTTCATGGTGAAAAACATTTTTTTCAAAACATGCAACAAGGGAAATATTAAAGTGAAAAGTCTCATCCACTGGAGATAACCATTGTTGTTTCTTATATGTAGGAGAAAATGTTTATGCCCATGCAAGCATATGTGTTCACATGTTTATCCTTTTTTTTAAAAGTGTGAATGAATCACACAATAATCTCTGTTCTACAACTTGTGTTCTTAACAGTCCTATCTTTCCATATTCGTACATATTGGTGTATCTCACTCTGTCTCAGGGCTATTTCTTCCTGGAACAGTCTTATCCCAGATCTCTTCGTAGCTCACTCTCTTCCCGTCCTTACCTAAATACCACCTTCACAGTGGTTCCCCTAGCTGCCCTATCTAAAACCTTAATCCCCTACCCTAGCACTACCTATTCCCCTTCCCTATTAATGACTTTTTCTTGCACTGATTATATACATAGTTTTTGTTTTGTTTATTGTCTGTTCCCCCATGTAATGTATACTCTGGAGAGGAATTTGTGACAGTGTCATTCACTGCCAAATCCCCAGCCTTTCCAGTAATGCCTGACCCCATAGTAGATGCTCTATAAATATATATTGGATGAATGAATAGATGATTGTGTTGTTTATCACACTTGGATACACCATAATTTATTAAATAATCCCCTATTAATGGCTGTTTAGGTTTTCCCTTTTTCTTGCTTTTATGAACAGTGCTATATTGAATAATCTTATACATATATCTTTGAATTATTGTATAGAATAAATTCCTAGAAGTGGAATTGTGAATTTAAAGGATATACACATTTACAATTTTTAATAGCTGTGTCCTACCCCCTCCCTCCCTTAAGAAAAAAATATATTATCAAATTATAGTCTTATGAAGAATGTATAATGACACCCATTTCCCCACACCCTTGCCTACACTGGTTATAATCAACCATTAAGCCTTTGATAACCTGATAGATTAAAATGATATCTTTATTTCAATTTCTTTATAAGTAAAGTTGAGTATTGTTTCATAAACTTATTCATGTTTGGTATTTACTTTTCTCCTTCCCTCTTTTTTCCTCATTGTTCTGTTAGGTTGTTTTGCCTGTATTTTTGCCAGCACATCTTTGTTTGCTTTGGTACATTTCCTCTCTCTAGGCTGCAACCATATCTGACCTGAGAACAGTATACATCTGGGTCACAGCTATTTTATACCTAGACTGTTTCTACCCCTGGTATTAACATCTTCCATCTCTTCTTCTTGCTCCCATTTTTTGTTTACTCATTAGTAAAAATCATGTAAGCATGTAGTAGATGTTAACTATGTGCTAGGCACTGTGCTTAGCACTTTATTTATTTTATCTCTTTAAGCATCATAGCAACCCTATCAGGTGGTACTATTTTCTCTCCACATATATAATTTATGTACATGAAGAAACTAAGGGATGGTAAGTTAAGTAATTTGCCTGAGGTCACATGGCTGGTAAATGGCCAGGCCAGGATTTGAACCCAGGCAAGGTGGCTTCAGAGCCTGTCCTCACCACTGAGTTCTGCTTCCTTCAGAATGGGTAGGGGCTTAGGTTGCCCATTGTCTGTGTTGAAGAGAGCCTTCTGCCTGTGTGTCCCCATTCAGAAAATGGGCAACAAGTGTTGAAACAAGAAAAAGGTATTCATGTACAAGTTTGGAAGTTTGATCCTTACTTATAAACTAAATTCCATTGCATGGTTCAAAGTCTAAATAATATAAAAAGCTTTAAGGTGAAAAGTTTTACTCCCACTCTTATCTGACCCATCCTAGTTCCCCTGCCCTCTATTTTTATTAGTTTCTATATACACTTGCTACGTATGTTTCTGTAGATCAGGGGTCCCCAACCCCTGGACCACAGACTGGTACTGGTCCATGGCCTGTTAGGAACCGGGCTGCATAGCAGTAGGTAAGTAGTGGGCCAGTGAGCAGAGCTTCATCTGTATTTACAGCCACTCCCCATCGCTCACATCACCATCTGAGCTCTGCCTCCTGTCAGATCAGCAGCAACATTAGATTCACATAGGAGCCCGAGCCCTATTGTGAATCTAGGTTGCATGCTCCTTATGAGAATCTAATGCCTGATGATCTGAAGTGGAGCTGAGGTGGTGATTGTATAATTATTTCATTATATATTTCAACGTAATAATAATAGGAATAAAGCACACATAAATGTAATGTGCTTGTATCATCCCAAAACCAATCCCCCTCCCTGCCATTCATGGAAAAATTGTCTTTCACAAAACCTGTCCCTGGTGCCAAAAAGGTTAGGGACTGCTGCTTTAGATATTTATAGGCAGAATAAATAAATAGACATACAGGGGTTGCCCAGAAAAAATCCAGCCATAAATATTACATGGCTGGAGATTTTCCAGACAGTCTCTCTCTCTCTCTCTCTCTCTCTCTCTCTATATATATATATATATATATATATATTCTCTCTATATATATATTCTCTCTCTCTCTCTCTATATATATATATATATATATATATTCATGTACAAGTTTGGAAGTTTGATCCTTACTTATAAACTAAATTCCATTGCATGGTTCAAAGTCTAAATAATATAAAAAGCTTCAAGGTGAAAAGTTTTACTCCCACTCTTATCTGACCCATCCTAGTTCCCCTGCTCTCTATTTTTATTAGTTTCTATATACACTTGCTACGTATGTTTCTGTAGATCAGGGGTCCCTAACCCCTGATCTTATATATATAGATATATTAAAAAAAAAATAAATATATATATATATATACACACACATATATATATATATATATATAATTTTTCCCCCTTATACAAAAGGTAGCATACTATATGTTTTTATACTTTTTTTGTTCAATTTATTGGGATGATATTGGTAAGTAAAATATACATAGGTTCCAGGTGTACAATTCTATTAGTATATCATCTTAAGCATTGCATTATGTATGCATCACCCAGAGTCAGTTCTCCTTCCATCACCATATATTTGACACCCCCACCCCCCTTACCCTCAGGTAACCACTAAACTATCCACTGCACTTTGGGTTTTTTTCCACTCAGCTCATTCATCAGGTATTCATTGAGTGCCTCTTTATACAAGGCACTGTGCTGGCTTTAGAGGAATATACAAAGAAATATAAGACAGAAATCTCTGACCTCAGGGACTTTACAATCTATTTTCAGGTTGAGAGTGGAAGTGAACATAAAGTACAGTGTTTATATGACATGGATTTTCTTGGCTTATTCAGACTTCAATACAGAGCACATTCAGCCTGCTGAAGGTGGTGAACATGTACCTTGGTCTTTAGTGCTAAGATGAGAGAGTTACTGAATTATAAGTCTCTTGAACACAAGAACTTATCTTGTTTATCTTAATATCCTCTAAGGACTTAATGATTGAACAAATAAATCTGTACTTGTTTTAAATATAGACTTCAAAGAAATTATTTTATATCCTTTTCATGAACTCGAGGGAAGATTTTTAGAATCGTTTTGATTTTAGAATTTCTCCCTTCCTGAGGGGACTTGCCAAATAGGATTGAAATAAAATTTGAATGTGTCAAATACAGAACTGAAAGCAGAGGGCTAATTTATAGAACGTGTGTTTTGAGGGGGTCCCCTTATTTTCCTCTTACTGAGGCTTCCTCCTCTGTTTTTTCCTGCCCGCGGGCAGAAAATGGAAAGAAGTCAGTGATCCCAATTATTGCAGTATTTTAGGGCAGTGGTCAAGCTACCCTCAATTTATTTGTTTTGGATAGGCTAACCAGATGTACCATTTTAAATGAGATAGAATACAACAGTACTGACCTAGTCTAAGCATTGCATTATGTATGCATCACCAGAGTCAGTTCTCCTTGGTACATACAGTCAGCCTAGTCTCACTGGGCTAAGTTCAAGGTATCAGTAGGCTGACCAGAAGTGCCATTTGAGACAGGACAGTACTGTTATTTTCGGTTCCATTTAAAACAGTATTTCTGGTTAGCCTAGTTTTGAGTCTCAGCTTGCATTTATTACAACTTAATTCTGTTAAAAGATCCCTTTGTTCAGAACCTCTCCAACAGTTGTGGACATTCCAGGAGTCATGTGGAGACAGTATGTTGTAGTGGTTGAAAGAGTAGACTCTGGAGCTGGCCTGTTGGCACTGAAATTCTGGGCTCTGACAGGATACCCAACTTTCATTTGTTTTCAGTGTCCCCAAGTAGATACCCTAAATGTTAGCGGTCTGTGAATTGAGTCAGTTAATTTTTCCCACTGAGCTTCATAGCTAAGGGCAAGAACTGAAAGAGAAAAATCTAGCACTTACGTTTTTCTAAGTACTTTTCTTTCTTTTTCTTTTTTTTTTTCTAAGTACTTTTCCTCAGAGATTATAATGCACATTACACCTGTAACACCCACATATTACACACATGTACCATCTGAGCTTCTCAGTGCTTAATATGATGAAAAGAGTATTCTTTGAAGGAACATGAATTCCAAAGGGAAAAAAAGCCACAGTTAAAGGTCACACAGGGCTAGGAGTAGAAATAGAACATGGGTTTTCTTTTAGCTTCCTGCCCTTGGCTGCCAAACTGTTCTCTGAAGAATGATTTTGGACAGAGGCCCTTTATTTTTGGAATCTTGTTGCAATCACAACAAGGAAAGAATCTCTTTGGAGATATACAATTGGGTGCAGGATAGGCTTTTTATTTCCCCATCTTTTTTTGTTGAAGGAGTTTGTGCTTGTTGCTGCAGACCTGATTTGGGAGAAGAGGGAAACACTGTTGCTCTTTACAGGGCTAGAGATTTGGGGGACATGGCCTATCTGGGTTTGCCTATTTCTCCCCTGCATATCTGGAAACCCACCATACAGTGGCTGCAGGATAAGGAGGTTGCATTGCTTCTGAGTCCTTTGGACATGTGGACACTTCCTTTGTATCATAATCATTCTGATCTGTTCCCTTAGGCTCTTTATTGAGAAACTACCAAAGCATCGAGATTACAAATCGGCTGTCATTCCTGAAAAGAAAGACACGGTAAAGGTGGGTCTTCACTTTCACTGTTTCCCATCTAAAATCTTCAAAGTGGCACATACTGACTTTAAGGTAAAAGTAGCAGTGTCTGCATTTGAGCATCAAATCCTGCAATGGGAGATGAGGCCACTTAAGCAGGTCAGTATGAAGTAGCAGGTATGGTACAGTAGGGGGTGTTTTAAATCATGTTTGGAAACATTGTTGCTATTGCAAATTTACCTTTAGTCTTGTTTTTACTTTCTACTTAAATGAGCTGGGAATTGCTCTGATTCTCATTGTGTGTGTGTGTCTCAGAAATTAAAGGAGATTGCATTTCCCAGAGCAGAAGAACTGAAGGCAGAGCTGTTGAAACGATATACCAAAGAATATAGAGAATATAATGAAGAAAAAGTAAGTGTATAACAATAACAAAAAAAGAAATTGTTTGTGTTCCTTAGGCTATGCCCTGGGATTATAATATATTTCAGCATATACTGTGATTTTAATGTGTACTTTACTTTTTTTTTTGGCAAAGGCGCAACAACCCAAAAAAGTAGAACACAGGTGTTTAGGTTGAGGATTCCAACACGGATTCAGCCTGCTTGTCCAGGAGGGTAACTTGAGGGACAGGAAATCTATTGTCTATCTGCTGTATTTAGAGCAAGAACCGATACCAGTGAAAATTCTCATGAAAACATAGGTTTTCAGATTGGAGAATTTGCCAGATTTGATTTGCATTTGGTTATACCTGAAACAGGCTATACCTGTTTGAAATAATTGATTTTTTAAAAGCCATTTTCAAATGATTCTTGTTAGGAAGAGTCAGACACGTGGAAACATTCCCAAGGCACCGTCATTGGCCTATCTCAGATGTGTATATCACAAGCACCTCCATGCTATTTTGTAGTGCTCTGCTGAGCTCTGTTCCAGGCTGTGATGACATGAACGCCTCAGCAGAGAGGGGAACAGCTATGAGGCATATATTTCTAAGGCACCCAGTGAACGAAAACCTTAAGGAAGGATATTATTACTTAATACTTCTTGTTCATTAAAAATGTTGCTCTATGGTGAACTGATCACCAGAAAAATTTCAGAGACTTCATTTTGGGTTAATACTCAGTAGAGGCCCCCAACATAGCAGGTATAAGTTTGGATTTGGTTCTGTTTCATGGACTCACTTGGGATTTAGAATGTGTATATGGCACAGGTAGAGAATAAAACTGTATATGACAAGAGTCATGAAGTGAAAACAATAAGTTGCATCAAGATTTTGGTAAAGGAGAAAGTGCATTAGAGTCATTGGGAAGGGTACTGAGAGGATTGGAACTTTTAACTGTCCTTGAGGAGTAGGTATACGTGGCTAGATAGACAGGGGTAGTGACTCTTCTGTGTGTGTAGAGGTACCAAGGGAAGCACGAATTCTGGGTTGGGAAATCAGGCCAGAGCAGAAGTCCATTTTGGGAAAACCCCCTGCTGAAAAGCCTTGTCCTTCAGAGATGTGACATAACCTGAGTGTAGTCTCAATCTGGCTCCTCATTTAGCAGATGAGGCATGAATTTAACATAACTCCTATTCTGTTCTTTATTTGTAGAAGAAGGAAGCAGAAGAATTAGCCCGGCATGTGGCCGTCCGGCAGGAGCTGGAGAAGGAAAGACAGAGGGTAGCACAACAGAAGCAGCAACAGTTGGAGCAGGACCAGTTCCATGCCTTTGAGGAGATGATCCGAAACCAGGAGCTAGAAAAAGAGCGTCTGAAAATTGTACAGGAGTTTGGGAAGGTGGATCCTGGCCTGGGTGGTCCCCTGGTGCCTGACTTGGAGAAGCCCTCCCAAGAAGTGTCCCCCACGGCACCTGTCGCATCCACACAGCCTTCGGACTGTAATACTACTGTGAGGCCTGCCAAGCCACCTCTAGTGGACAGGTCCTTGAAACCTGGAGCATTGAACAATCCAGAAAGTAGTGAGTCCTTTTGCTCATGTCCTCTTCCATCTTAGCTGCAGCCAGACAGAGTGCCATTCTAGGGGATTCTGCCTAAGATCACCTCCACAGTCCCCCTCATTAGGCTACGGTCACAGAAACCCATTTGATCAGTATCGCCATACCTCCTCGTACTGCACTTGCTGTGTTAAGAGAGTGGCCTTTGCTTAGACCACATAATTACCTGGGCCCAGGTCACGTTTTGGAAGTTAATAATATCCTTAAAAGTCATACCCTCAGCTTTTAAGAGTCATACAGAGAATTGAAATATTTAGTAAACTAGAGACCAGTATTGGCCTTTTGTAAAGGAAACTTAAAATTCATTGTAGAACTTTGCACTTTAACAGCTAACCTTTGAAAAAGTGGGGAGATGGCAGTTGAATTGTGCTTGCCTGGAAAGCATTCCCAATCCTTAAGGAGCTTAGGCAAAGTAAATATTGTATATAGTTGGTGATAATTCAGTCTGGCCATAAAAGTTATTGACAGTCTTTCCTCCTCCCACCTATGATTGACTATCTGAGATAATAACAATAGGTGCAGAATGATGAGTAAGTATACCTTGGTTATTAGATTTTGGGGGGTAAGATTAGGCTTTCAGGGAAGCCGGGAAGGCTCAGTGGGTTAAGTGCTTACTTTGCAGCGCCAGGGACCGAGGATCGAATCCTGGCCCCGGCCCGTGCGGACCCATATGCTGAACTGGGAGCTCCCCCAGTTCATTTCTCTCTCTGTCTCTGTCTCTGTATCTCTCTCTCTCTCTCTCTCTCTCTCTCTGTCAAAAACAATAAAAAAAAAAAAAAGAATAGGTTTCAAGTAGTCATTTAAGGAACTTAGCTTTGCAGAAGATCCACTAAAAAGATGGTAAAAGAGTGAGCAAGTTGTGCTGGACTCTGAAGCCTGGCCTCTGGGGCTTCTTTTCACATACTTGGCAAACTTGTCCATCCTTCCTTCATATGTATGCAGTACACTGGTCAAATTGGACTTTCATGTTCCCAGAACAGTTCCTGGACTTTATTATCCAAAGAGCTTTAACATTTTCCCTGAACATAAAGTCTCTTTTCTCTATCTCGGCCTTCCCTGCTTTCCTTAAAGTTTTTCCAGGTCCTCTTCCCTTCAGTCAGATTGATTCTGTTCTTAAAACTCCCAAAGCTCTTATTATCTGTAGTATGGTTGAGATCCTTACCTAATAGTGTAGTCATTTATCAATAACTAGATTTTTAACTTCTTACAAGTTAGGGCTTGAGTCTTACTCCTATTTGTGTTCCCTGTGTGCTGAGCACAGTATCTACTTGGTATGCACTTGGTAAGTGATTATTGAATTGAAAGGAAAGGACTACTAAACATTAATTCAGAATCCTCAGATACCATCATTAGACTACCGTGTGATTACTTGGCTCCTAGTCCAACCTCTCCAGCATTTCAGACCTTGCTATTGAATGTGCAGAAGCAGAACATCCCTTTTCACTTTTTTTTTTAATGAAAATGTTACTGTGAAAGACACCCCCTGACTACTGCTCTCTCACAGGGTTTCTCCCTAGTGTTCAGGGACTGAGTTCAGGCTTAGGAGCTCTTCTGTTCATGTGTGCCTTTTTGAGGACCAGAAATATTTTTTGTTGGTACGTTTTATTTTACCTTTTTTTCTAAAGGAATTAATTCAGAAGTACTTAATTACCCAAATTACTTTCTGTTATCTAGAATATATCCTGGTGTATTTCTTTGAAAGTCTTATTTTTTGATGTTCTTAGATAATAGAGAGATTTGAAATAAAAATTTAGTTGAGTGAGGAGGTTATTTTCTTTAAAGACTTATTTTTATTGTTTTTGATAGAGAGAGACAGAGAGAAGGGCGAGAGCCCAGAGCAGTTTTCATAGTTGCATGTCGTTGGTTTTCTACATACTTTCATTCCACAGGTGGGTGTGGGGCTGCACAGGGCAGGAACTGGGCTGGGGGCCTCCCGCATGGAGCTCACTCCAGTGAGAACCGAACTGGGGGCCACACCCCAGTTCAGCATATGGGCCTGCACTAGCCGGGTCGGATTCAATCCTCAGACCCCAGGGCTCCAAGATGGGCTATCCCGGCATACCTGGTGGTTATTTTTTAAATTTTTTGTATTAGATGGTGACAGAGAATTCCTGAATAGCTCAGAAACTTCTTTTAAGTCGTAGTTCACCTTTGTCTTAACTTGAGTGATTAAAGCTTCTTTTCCTTTCTTGAAATAATGTATACCCAACAGCTGTGTGCAAAGGTTGGACAAGAGACTTTACAACCTTCTTTCTTCTGCTATTTAGGATGAGATTCTCACTCACTGCCTGGAGTTGAAGGCTGGGGGTTGCAATGATTTGGCACTGTTCTCTCAGGGCTGCCACTCTGAGTCTGCTTGGGGAGGCTCTGCCCATGGTCTCAGTTTTTCCCCTTTCTCCATTACAGCTCCTACAATTGACGGACTGCGCCATGTGGTGGTGCCTGCGAGGCTCTGCCCACAGTTTCTCCAATTAGCCAGTGCCAACACTGCGCAGGGAGTAGAGACCTGTGGAATTCTCTGTGGAAAACTGGTAAAAAGAAATGCTTTCCTGAGCTGAGACCGTTTCTTCCCCCTTGGCCTCCTGTGACTCAGAGAAGATATCCAGGGTCAGTTATCCTTTGCACCGATCCCTCTGCTGAAGGGACGATGGAGAGTGTAATGCAATATCACTTTGAATTTGGTGACCTTGTAGTTGATTGATTTTCAGAGTCCTTTGATGATTATTGACCTGATTATTTTAATGCTAGTAGTAAGAAATACCTAATTCTAAACTTTTGAGGAAGATCCAGTTATTACCTGTATATCACTTTTTGAACATCTGCTTTATCTCATAGGACCTGGAAATGTGAAATATGTAAGGCACATAGCATATGTCTCCAAACATACCTCAGCACTTTGGAGAAATGGGAGATACACACCAAAGACAAGTAGCATGCTGAGTAGTATGCATGATAATAGCACTAGGAATTTTGAGGAAGGAAAGATCATTGAATGGAACCACTTACAGAACCCATTACTAACTTAACTGCTGAATGAATAAATGAATGAAGTGGGATAGAGTTGAATTGAGCCTTAAGATGAGAAGGACTTAGAAGAACAGTGAGCAAGGGAAGAGAAATGGAACTATCCGTGGAGCTTCCCAGGAACCCTGAGTAGACCTGTCTCACTGCAGGAGGAAATTCCCACAGGGCTGGAGCATCTGGCTTTGCAGAGCACCCCTAGACAATGCACATGAGCGGGGAAGGTTGTGAGCCACAGAGCTGAGGACTCAGCAAGATGAAGACTGGGGTGGGAGCGACCTTCACTTATACAGATGCTTAGCTTTCCACTGCTCTGACAACAGGGTGACCTAAGTGCCAGGCTGTTGTGACAAGCTGTTTTCTCCTTTGGCAGATGAGGAATGAATTTACCATCACCCATGTTCTCATCCCCAAACAAAGTGCTGGATCTGATTATTGCAACACAGAGAATGAAGAAGAACTTTTCCTCATACAGGATCAGCAAGGCCTCATCACACTCGGCTGGATTCATGTAAGCAATTCCCAGCTCTGAGGATTAGTCTCTTCTTTCACGATGTTATAAACACACTGCTAGTTTCTTTCTTTGAACAGAGTGACTCGTATTCGCATTATTTAGATGATTGTTTTAAAAGTCCCAGTTTCCTTATGAGTGTGAGTAGTGATGGGGTGCTGGCCTAGAATATATGTGGACATTGACTATTCCTACTTCATACAGATGATGTTCCTAAAAGTGTATAACTCAGACCATTTTAAATGAGCCAGGAAGGTAATTCAGATGCTTGCATTTGGTTTTTTCTTGAAGTAGCGTATACCTTTATGTAAACAAGAAGGGCCACCAATAATCAAGTGTCTGCATATCTTATGTAATCTTTTGGCAATATGCATGTAAAATATAATTCTGTCCTTAAAAATTATTTCTAAATTGTTTTTTATGTTCCCTTTCAATCCCTCACTCTCACAGACCAAGCTGCTTTTCATATTGTGTGGCAGGTTTATATGTAAACAAGTTGGCTCACTTCTGGATCTGGAAGATTACACACACTAGTGTGTTAGCATTTGGGAAATACTGACCTGTGAGGCAGTCCCATGTGCCTCTGTCCTTGATTCAGTTTAATTACAGAATAAAGTAGAATAAAGTATGAATATAGTAGACTCTCTGTAAACCAGAACTCAGGCAGTCAGTGTAGGTTCCAGTTAACAGAGAGTCTACTTACATTTATTCAGCATCTGCCAATATCCATGGGTGCTGGTTAACTGAGAGTCTACTGTATTTGCCTTCTATTGTGTACCCCCTATTTTTTTTTTAATATCTTTTTTTTTATATTTATAGAGAGTAATTATTTTATCTTCACTGCATATTTATTTCTATTTTACTTTTGACAGATAGAGAGAGAGACAGAGACAGAGACAGCTCGAGAACCGAACTGTGGGAACTCCCCAGTTCAACACGGGGGTCCTGCCTGGGCCGGAGCCGGGATTCGATCCTCGGTCCTCGTGGCCCCAAAGCAAGCGCTCAACCCGCTGAGCCTTCCCGGCTTTTCCCATACCCCCTATTATAATGCAGTATATGGGGAATGGAAAACTTGTGTTCCTGATGGGATATGATTTTGAATAGGATACAATTTTAGTCTCATAAAGGAGATTAGACACATAGACAAGTAATAACTCTTCACAGGAGGCAGAATGTGCCAAGTGCCTCAAGAGGTGCACAGAGGTATACTGTGGAATTCAGAGGTCGGGAGTATTGTGCTTGATATAAGTATGATTTACTAGAATTTTGACAAGATGGGCTAAGAGAGAGTTCCACACAGTGGGGAATGCATTGGAAGAGGCAGACTTTGTTCCTGGAGCATCAAGTGGTCTAGTTTGCTATAGTCTATGGTTTGTGTCAAGAAATAGTAGTAAATGACCTTTAATGTAATACATTACATTACATTAAAGAAGGATGATTGAAATAGGGGATCATGAAAATGTTGATATCACTACAAAAAGCTCACCAATTAAGTTGATGCAGAATAGTTCTTTTTAGGAATTGGAGAATTCCTAAAGGTTTGAGGGATATTTTTTTTGTTTGTGTTTTTTTTTTTCTGTATTCCTGATGATTTCTCTTTTTTCTATTGAAGTATAGTTGACATAAAATCTTATATTAGTTTCAGGTGTACAACATAGTGATTTGCCATTTTGGGTAGAGCAATGAATGATACTATCAAAGCCATACTTTATGAAATTTACAACAAAGGTAGTATTTAGATAGGTTAAGGGTGGATGGCTCAGTGGGTTAAGCACTCACTTTGCAGCCCCAGGGACCGAGGATTGAATCCTGGCCCTGGCCCTGCTGAACTGGGGCATGTTTCCCATGCAGGAGACCCCAGCCCAGTTCCCACCCTGTGCACCCCCTGCTCACCTGTGTGGAACGAATCCGTGGTGAAAACTGATGATGTACAACTAAGGAGACTGTTCTGGCCCCTTCCCCTTCTCTCTCTTTTTGTCT
Organism: Craseonycteris thonglongyai; assembly: GCA_004027555.1. Classification (NCBI taxonomy): domain Eukaryota; kingdom Metazoa; phylum Chordata; class Mammalia; order Chiroptera; family Craseonycteridae; genus Craseonycteris; species Craseonycteris thonglongyai. The sequence continues at coordinate 28,418 of PVKE010017608.1, forward strand.
GTCTCTGTCCCTCTCTGTCTCTGTCAAAAACAATAAATCTTTTTTATTTTTAAGATTTATTGTATTGATTTTTGACAGACAGAGAGACAGAGAGAAAGGGGAGGGCCCAGAGCAGTCTCCATAGTTGACAGCATTAGTTTTCCATATAGTTTCACTCCACAGGTGGGTGCAGGGCTATGCAGATCAGGAACTGGCCGGGAGCCTCCCGCATAGGCCCCAGCAAGAACTGAACTGGGGGTACACCCCAGTTCATCATATGGGTTCGCATGGGCTGGGGCCGGGATTCAATCCTCAGGCCCCCGGGCTGCAAAGCGAACGCTTAACCCCCTGACCCCTCCCAGCTTCCCCTGAAATAAAGCTTAAAAAAAAAAGAAAAAGAAAAGATAGGTCAAGGCAGGGATATTATTCAAGAGCATGGTGATAAAATTTTCATAATGATGAGAGCTAGGATGATGGCATTACATTTGGGAAGGAAGCAATGAGTGTAAATTTCAGAGGATGTGGGGAATGAGTAAGAGAAGATGATGAGTAAAAAGTCAGTGATGACTTAGACATTTGGGCCTGACTCATGAGAGTGACAATCATCATCTCATAAGCAGAAATGAGGGCTCAAGGGAAAGAACTTACATCAGAAATGGGGTAAATTATGTGCTCAGTTCTGAGCATGCTGAATGTAAGGTACTGGTGAGACATTAAATCAGTGGAGATAGTTATCAGGCAGTTGGAAACGTGGCTGGAAGTTGGGAGCAAAGCCAAGGTAGAAAGAGATCTGGAAGACCTCTGGATAGAGCTGACCTTGGAAGCCTTGGAACTGGAGCAAAGTGGAAAGCCAGAGGAAGTTATTGGCAGCTTGGGGGACAGACTAACTAGGGGGTTATAGGGAATAAGCAATTAGGAAGCAAAGAGATGTAAGGGAAAGGTGAGGGGAGTGGTAAGGCACAGAAGCCAAAGGAGGAAGAATATTTTAAGAAAAAACTTCAGGATGTGTCACATGCCCCAGGGAGCTCTAAAATGATGAAGACCTAGATGAGCCTGTTGCATTCGGTGAAGTCACTGATGACCTCGATTCAGTGGGTGGTAAACAGTGGTGGGAGTATATGATAAGAGTTTAAGAAGTAATGGGGATTGAGTTTGTGGTGATAGTAAAATGCACACTGATTTTTTGAAGAGCTCTGCTCTAAAGGAAAGAGATTTGATAATGGCTTAAGGCAGGGATTCCCAACCCTGTGCCCGCGGGCGCCATGGCGCCCGCGGCCCGATTTGTGTGCACCCGCCATTATTTGACTGCATCAGAAGTTTTTCATAAACACTAAGTAAAACTATAATTTATTTTTATACATTTGTTAGAATTTTAAAATATTGTTTGAGTATCTACACAGGTTTATTATATTTGTTGGTATGTTTGCGATATCGTATGTATAAGTTCTTCCCTAGCTTTCGCCTTTGTACATGTGGCGTCTTGTGTAGCTGCTGCACTCTTTAAACTCTCCTCCACCCAACCGGGAGACGCCAAGTTGCCATTTGGATTGCGGTTGCTGGACTGATCGGGTGGTGACGGTTAGCTAGGATCACAGTGTTTTGATATATTCGATTTTAAATGAACTAAAAGCGAGGTAGGTAATCTATTATTATGGTGGCAATTTGATGTAGTTCTATAACTATTTTTATTTTAATTTTTTTAGTCCTAAAATGAGTGGACCAAATAAGAGAAAACGAACCTATAATTTTAACACAGACTGGGAGGAATCATATTGTTTCATGAATTTAAAAGGTAAATGCGTTTGCCTGTTGTGTGGCAGTAGTATAGCAGTGCCAAAAAAACATAATGTTGAACGTCACTTTCAGACAAGTCATACCACTTTTGATACGAATTATCCACTTAAATCTGAAGTAAGAAAGAAACAAAAAAATCAACTAAAATTAAGTTTCACTACTCAACAGACTGTTTTCACTAGACATGTGGAAAAATCTAAAAAGGCAACCATTGCTTCTTTCAAAATTTCTCACATGCTCGCAAAGAAGAAAAAACCTTTCCAGGATGGTGAATTGTTAAAAGAAGCATGTCTGACTGCTGCTGATTGTTTGTTTGAGGAATATTCTAACATGCGTGAGATTGTCGGCGATACAAGACCTACAGTTGTCAAATAACACAGTCACAAGAAGAATACATGCAATTTCAAAAGACTTGCAAACTCAGTTAAAGACTGACTTGGAAATATGTGACTGTTTCTCTCTGCAATTTGACGAGTCAACAGATATATCAGACACCGCACAGTTGGCAGTTATGGTGAGAATGGTATTTAGTAACTTCACAGTAA
>PVKE010017609.1:0-30547 GCA_004027555.1 Craseonycteris thonglongyai
AAAGGTGTTGGAACTAAGGAGTGGTTTAGAAAGTACATAGTATATCTATTTATAAAATAGAAATGGTGTAAGTACTTATACATTTAACATGAGTACATGTTATAATGCCCAGAATGCAATTAGCACTGCCTCCCAAATAATAACTCACATTTTACCCAGTAGTGATATGTTGAATCAACTGGAAAAAGAAGAGACTGACACTCAAAAAAAGAGTGAGTAAGTGGCTACAATAGTCTAGCTAAGAGGTAAGAAAGGCTTGCGCAATAACTACGAGAATTAAAACATAAGAACAGGATCAAGACATTTGGAGATGGACTTTGCAAATAATATACTTCACTTCTCTGCCACCTGCATGGAAGTAAGCCCAAAGTCCTATGCTTGGGCCAAGCTCTGTGGAGTAGCAGACCCTCCTCACCCTAGGAGAATCTTCAGCATCCCATACCAGCTAGTCAATGTTCTCTTCTAAATTGCAATATAATTGCAATATAAATTGCAAATAATATACTTCGCTTCTCTGCCACCTGCATGGAAGTAAGCCCAAAGTCCTATGCTTGGGCCAAGCTCTGTGGAGTAGCAGACCCTCCTCACCCTAGGAGAATCTTCAGCATCCCATACCAGCTACAGTCAATGTTCTCTTCTAACTTGCAATCTCCAAGCTTTCTTAGCTGTGCATTCTATGCTGTTAGGAACTTTCTCATTCTCTCCCAACCCCAGAATCTGCAAGTGCTGGAAATCTGAATTCACTCTACTTTCTGAACTAATTTCAGCTAATATCTCCTACACTGGTGATGACCACATGAAGTGTCCTAGTCTTGGTTATGAAGCACAAATTAAAACACCAAGGAAGGTGCACAAAGCAGGTACCCCTGGAATCAAAGAATTTTGGGATAAGAGTGATGGATGTGGATTGGGTCTCTAGAAATTACTTAATTGCTCTGAATTTTGCGATTCTTTAGCCTACTAAAGATGATAATAAAACTCATGTGAAAAGGTTGTTTTGATAATCAAATTATACATATACACATATACTGTATTTTTCTGTGTATAAGATGCCCCCATATATATAGGATGACCGCTACTTTTCTAACCCAATGTAAAGAAATCAATACATGGGTTACTCCTGTGTATAAGATGACCCCCAATTTTTGGCCTAACAACTTTATACAAAAATATCATCTTATACACAGAAAAATATGGTACTTTAATTAAAGAATACTATTTTTTTAAATTTCTATACTCCATTTTTCTCAATCCTTTGTACCTAGAGAAAGCTTAGCTAATATGCTTATGCAACTACAAACCAAATAACTGCTCACTCTATGACAGCTATCCACATAACATTTAGCCAAGATGTTAGCAAACTTTTCAAAAAATGTACAAAAAACAATGAAATTAAAGTCAAACAGAATGAGAGTATTACATTCATTATGCCTACCTCAAAAAACAATCTTATCAAGCTTCTATAAAGACAGTGGCCTAGAGATTTTCTGTACCAAATTTTTAAATATTATATAGTTCATTAATCAAAGAAACAATCTATATATAGAGCACCCTTGTCATATGGCTATAAATTATAAGCTTGAAGAAAAGAGTGATAAAGAATGATCACAAAGATTTTTTTAAAGTTAATCCATGTAAAATGCTTGGCACCTATTAGTAACTGGGCTGAATGAAAGGAATATGTTGACTGAATGAATAAATGAATGACCAACTTCAGAAGCCTCATGGTCTAGTGCTAAAACCAACAATCTATTAAATCGGGAATTACTTTCCCTATGCAAAACATGATGCAACTTAGAAAAATAAGATCATGACAATGATAATGATAATAATAATATACTTGATGGTAATAACAACAATAATAGTAGCAGCAACAGGAGCAAATACTCAGTGGACTTACTCTGATCCAGGCACTGTTCAAAGTGCTTTGCGTATATTACCTCATTTAATCTTCACACCAATCCTCTGAAGAAGGTTTTAATATTATTTGTTCTACAGACCAGAAATTAAGGCAAAGAGAGATGAGAAACTTGCCTAAGTGCTAGAACTGGTGAGCAGCTTGGCTGGGATTCAAACCCAGGCAGCAACTAGGGCAAAACTGGAAATTAGTGCAAAGGAAGTGCTGGTAAACATGAGAGCAACTGAATTCATAGAATGAATTACTTACATTAGAAACATGAACAATCCTGGTAGATAGGCTGGTTTCATTTTATATACATAGAGTAAAATATTGCAAGGTTGTTAAAACACAATGCAAAGCAATACTCAAAGAGCTAGTGTCAAAGTGAAACACTCAATCACAATGAACTCTGACATGTTCACTTTAATGCAATTTTTAAATCCAGGTTGTAGTAGAGTGGGAAGAAGGAGGCACATTTGCATTTATGTTTGTCAGGAAGTTCTCTTATTAAAAAAAAAAATCATAAAAGAAGAGTATTAACTAATTTTAGAATAGAAGTAGCTTTCACTCCATTATTCTACTTATTTTGAAATTCCCTATAAAATAAAAACAACTATAAGCTATTAAAGAAACAAGCATTGAATTGAAATAAAATATCCTATTCACAGAAAGAGAATACCTCAGTGTATCTTTAATTCTTGTCGATGTCAGTGATTCTATCTGTAGACCATTCATAACTTCTCCATCTTCGAAGTTCTGTGTGGAATCCTGTAGTGAAACAAACACATAAGCATGTGGATGCTATGCATATATATATCATTGAAAATTTGAACAAAATGTCTCAACATGAGACAGTAAATGGTTTTACTCTGGATATATAGAGTATGCTCTGATTTCTCTGAAGACTGAGAACAGGTGTTAATCTTTTCATGCTTTCAATGTTCTTTTCTCCCCTGTTTGGTTTCTGAAATACTCAAATGGGTCATTTACACAGGCAAGATGTTAAGAGCTTTGGAATACATCATCTAGCTTCCTGTGACTCAACCATAAGCTTTTGGGGTTGAGTGTTTCTCAATCAAAAAGGAGAAGAGATACCAAAGGGAAGGTGCCATCGACAGGTGTTGATATATTAGCTTTAGTGTACTGTACTTGCTTATACCTCCAGTGATATTTCATATTGTTATATTTTATATATTGTAAAAATATAAAGACATTTTAGATTTTTATAAAAATTATAAAGAAAGCAAAATCCATGGACAGAAAGGTTGCCTGGCAAGGTCACTTCTGTTAAACGTGTAACAGGAATACTGCAAAAGAAAGAAATCTGGATTTCTTAGTCTGTTGTGAGACTTTGACTCTGAGGGTGATCTTCACAGAGAAACTAAAATTAACCATTTAATTTCTAAAATGGTAAGCACTCTTCTACTACAGAGAGGTAAGACACTCAGAGAGGTCCTTCACACGAGGCCACTGGCAAATTGAGTCAGGCATTACACAGAGGAGAGAATGGATTCTGGAAAGCACACCTAATACAGACTCCCATTTATGTAAGACATTCATTCTTTTAGGCTTTGGAACTCTAATAAAGTAATTCTGCAGGGGCACTACTCTTCTGAAGTAGAGTCACTAACAGTGTTAGTCATGGACTCAGGTTTCAATGAAACAACAAGCCACATAGAGAAAGACCCATTATCAACGATCACACCATAAACAGTCATGGATCTGAATGCACCATTTCAACAACAAAAAAAGGACAATATACAAGTTAAGAGTGGCCATAACAGAATTAGGTTAATATCTTGAAGTAAACAATAACCAGCCACAACTCAAGAAATTTGTCATGGTAGATTGAATAAAAAACCAAATGTATTTTTCACTTTTAGACTGAGAAGCAACATTTCACTTAGGGTTGGTAGTTTTGTGAAGGACTTAGTCTACATAGATTTTTTCCCCCTAGTACAGTAGACTCTCAGTTAACTGGCACCCATGGGAATTGGTAGATGTCAGATAAATATAAGTAGACTACCCATTAATTGGAACTCAAGCAACTGGTAAAATCTCAAGTAACCGGCCAAATCTTATGCAGGTTGCTTGAGTTCCAGTTAATGGAGAGTCTACTGTATTTGTATTTTCTTCTCCATAGGCACAAAAGAAAAAAAAAGAAGATCCATAAGGTTAAAGAATACTTCTTAGTTTGAGACACCAAATTTTAAAAGATGAATGTCTTTGAAAGCTTTCGAATATGCACATTATGATGAAGGACTAGATATATACTTACAGAGAAAAGAGACAGGCTTGGGCAGGCCATAAAAATACGTAGGAAGACAATTTAACAAAATATTTGCACTTATAGCTATCACACATGTCAGAACATTTGATGACTGCATTTATGTCAAAATTGTTAACTTTCTAATTCTGTCTCTCTTACACAAGAGCGAGTTCCACAAAGGGTGAGGGTGTATCTAATCCCTATATATTAAGCACATAGTACACAATGTTCATTTAACAAATGTTAATAATGATAGTGTATTTATTTTTAATGCTGTTTAGTAAATTATCCCAAAACTTAGTAGATTAAAGAAATATAAATATTTTTTCTCAGTTTGTGAGAGTCAGAGATTTAGAAGCAGCTTGTCTGGGCAGTGCTGGGTAGGATCTTGCAGATCTTGTAGAAAGTCTTCTAATACATGAATAGTTAATAGTGGAAGTTATTTGAAATATTCTTTTTGGCTTTGCAATTATGCATAGCTATATATCCCAAGGATGATTTAAAAAAGATAGGGATATTTGCTTCAAAGTTTTAACTATTTTTGACTCTTTGCTCCCTACTCCAAGGGAAACTTTCATGTTGATCCTATGCCAAGGTAATAAAATATCATACTTTCAACATTCTGTAAGGTTAAAAGGATGTTTTTCCTAGTTCTAATTCAATGGCAAGTAAAGATTCTGTTTATATCAACAACATACTTAATGCTCCAAGTATATAAAAATGTCAATTAGAATATGAAAGCACTATTGGGCCAATTGCAATGTAATAGTCTGCTCAAGCGTAATTCTGAACTGACTAGTTTTAAAGCAATCATGTCAATAATGGCAGACTTAAAAAGAACACACACATTCACAGACTTATGTGTCTAAGACAAGAGTTATGCTATTTTTTAAAAGAAGCATAAAAAATTCTTTGCCTTGCCACAGCAATCCAAAAGGGCATTAGCTACAGTTTTATCATCTCAACTAATGGGCAGTGTTTGTCACTTGCCAAAGTCATTTTTATATATTGCCATAACAGAATTCTTTGATATTCTCTAGAGATGAGGCAGGCAGACAGATGCTTAGGGCATTCTACAAGGACACAAAGCCAATTCCAAATTTACTTTAACAACACTAGAGGAGTGCAGTGCTTCAAGTCTTACAGGCAAACACAGCTTCTTTTGTGACAGGATCCATAAAATCACTTTTCCCAAATAGTACAAAATAACTGACAAACAAAATTTAAGAGCACTCGGGAATTTCCCCCACCACATTTATTACATGGTGAACTAAAGAGTCACAAGACAACATCTAAAAATAATTTTTTCTCATAGCTTATTTAAATAACTTTGAGAAAATCTGTAAATCCATGACATTTAAACTTGGAAAAAAAGGGACAAACATATATAATTAGGAAGAACCAGAGGCATAAACACCTTCTGCTGAAGAACCACCGTCTTTCTTGAACTTCAGACTTGAGAAATATGAATTATATGATTTCTAATGCTCAAACTTGCCTCTAGAAAACACAATGGTTTGGGAAGATCTATATTTAATTTATTAATAAAATTATTACAAATTCCTTTTTAAAAAATATGAACTAAAATAGAGGGTTAAGATCAGCTGCACAGAATAAGGCCATGAAGCTATTCCAAAATTCATTTATTCTCTTCCTTTTGCTCACATTACAACCCTTCGCTCTCTGACACAGTTCAGCAGAAGGTCGTGTCTTGACAACCAGGCAGAGACCTTTAGGAAGCTTGTCCTTTACCTCTTTGATCAGAACAGGGAACATATCATGTACAGCTCTCACAACAGACAAGTTTAATTACTACAGTTTTTAAAAGTGAACATTTTTAGCAATGCTTTCAGGATTACAGGAGCGTTTCTGACAGCCAGAATTGAGTTGGATTTAAACACCCCAGCACTATTTTTAGCCTTAAAATCAACACTTACATAAATATTCCCAAACCAATTAGCAGCAGCTGGCAAGTAAAGGTGTTTACATTGAGCAAGCACGAACACTAACAACTGCGAGAGCTCACAGGCAGCACAGAAGGGGCCCAGCACCAGCCGGGGTGCCCTGCTCTCCAGGGTGATCATGGGGTTGGCACCAGGCTACCATTTAATAAGTTCATCGTTGGCATAAGTCAGTGATTTCATAGAAGAAAGTGTATTCACTATGTAGCATCGTTAAGTTACACATCTCCAAATAGACTTAGCACTCTTGATAAAACTTTTTGGAAGAAAATGCCATCAAATTCTTGTTGCTTTTCCCTAGTTGACCACATCTGTGAAACAACATCATAAACAGTTTTACAGCTCAGTTTTTCATCTTTTGGATGAGGACTAACATAAATGTCCCTTTGAGTTATACTACGTGTAAGGATATACCAGTAGCCTTGAATATTTCAGCCTCAATGCATTTTTGCCACATTTGTAATCAATTGGCCACAAAATTTTAACTGCAATTGAGTTATGTTTCAAAAGTTCAGGTGCATTTTAAACCATGATTTGCATCTGAAAAGTGAACTTCAAGTTTCTTTGGAAACCGCATGTGAGTTTTAGAATGAGAGTAATAGAAAAATTACACAGAGAAGATCTGAATGCGTTTATGTGCCTGGTGCTCATACATAAACATAATGCAAATTTTAAAATTAAAATTCTGGGCATAATTTCAGAATATTTGTTTTACTTTTCAGAACAAGAATATCTGTGCTAAGGTAAAAACAAGCTGTATTTGATAAGCACACATATGAAATGAACAAGCACTGTTATTCAAGCACGACCTAATATGTATTCTTTATGCCTCAGGCAATGCCTTGCCATGGAAAATATGTGTTGGCTTCATAGATACTACCTCAAAATGCTTCAGTCTTAGCAATTTAACATGCCCATCATTTATTTTACGTACATAACAATAAGTAATTATATATACTATAAATTGTACATAATATAAATTGCATTACCTAATAAAATAATTTAACATAACAATATGATGTAATTATGAATAATACATAATAGATTGTATATCTGTATACCTATAAACTGGCAAGACAATTAGACATTTGAAAAGTACTAAGTTACAACCTTTTTACTTTTTTTTTTTTTTAATTTTAATTTTAATTTTTTGACAGACAGAGAGAGAGAGAGAGACAGAGAGAGAACTGAACTGGGGGAATTCCTCAGTTCAGCATGTGGGTCCACCTGGGCCGGAGCCGGGATTCGATCCTCGGTCCTCGGGGCTTCAAAGCGAGCACTTAACCTGCTGAGCCATCCCGGCTTTCCCAACCTTTTTACTTCTAACAAGTTCAAACTGGAGCATGGATCAGAATCCCTGGGGGCTTCGTGAAAACTCAGATTGCCGGAGCCCACATGAGGTTCTGAAGCTGTAGGAGTAGGGTGAGGACTGTGAGTCTGCATTTCTAACAAGTGCCCAATGCTGCTAAATAAGGGACCATGCTTTGAAAAACACTGCCTTAGAGTAACTAGTGAGGATGCTCAGAAGTCCTGAACAATGTAAGGGAAGCCCCAGGAAGAATGTGTGGATGAGCTAGTCTAGTCAACTCATTTTATAGCTAAGGACACTAAGACCCAGAGAGGTGAGGTAACTAACCCTTTTTAACTTATGTGATGGTGACAATGCCAGAATCCAGGATTCCTGATTCTCAATTCAGGACCCTTTCTGTATAAGTAGTCACATGGCAAATAGTCACAGAGATAATGAAATGTTGACCATATTCATTTCATGGATCCTTTTTTCTTTCAATAACATTAGCGAAGGCTCTAATAATATGTTGAATAATAATATGTTTGAAAGAAAGAAATACCTTTCTTTCAAAGATTTCAAAAGATTTCACATATAACCAGATGCACATCATAACAACCTTAAATAACTTATTGGCATTCCTATTCCAATTTTATACATGGACATATTCACAGACAAGAAGCTTAATGTCTTACCCAAGGTGAAAGTGAGGGTCAAAGAAAGAACCAAGATTCCTTAGGACCTGTGTTACCTCAGATTTAGGTTTCCATGCAAGCATATTAAATGTATTTACCTTGTAATTTCTCCTAGCTCCAGATTTTAGGCAAATGGAGTAAGAAAATGATATAATGTAACATTTAAAAAATGATTTACATGAGAAATTTTGCATTTTATTATTCTAGAGATTGAGCTCTAATAATTACATTTTTTAAGTAAAATGTTATTTTTTGGCAACACAATTAATTAGAGTATAAGTAACCTTGCCTAATCCCTTGCTAATCTCAGGAGCAGGTAAAAATTATTACATTAAACAACCTTAAAACTTTGGCTTGCAGGTTGTATGTGCACGTAGACATGCTTACTGCTAAGTCACTGGGTATGTATGCTATCTGAATGTATGTGGGGTAACATTGGACTGAATTTAAATAACTCCCTGGACTTGGTAAAATATACCAAAAGTCAACAATCTTCTACTCCTGTTTCACAGAGATCATGCTGTTGAGGATGGCATGCTCAAACTGACTCTTGCCACACTCAATTGGCCACACCTTCCCTTCATCTGGTTTGTGCCCAAGGGATTCTGAAAGGTTTGAATATATTTGATGAAAATAAAGTTGAAAGGAGGATGACCAAGGCATAATAGTAAAATCAAGCTGTGGTCTTAGACAAAGGAGACACAAGTTCCTATAGAAAAAGTTATCTCCTTGCTTTGCCTGGTTGGTGACCATGCACTTAATTTCCTGGCCCTCACTTTCACTATCTATAGAATGGGGACAAGAAGATCCCTTCCAGGGCTAAAGTGTTCCAGAATGTAGTGAAGGGATGCCAAATCCTAAGGCTGGTAAGCACCCAACGAAGAAACAACAAAATTCTCCAACAGATAAATTTAGACGTAATTATTCATTTGAACACATGTTTTCTTGGAAAGCTTCCGTTGTGAAACAAACTCTCACAGAGATATATAGTTTTATACTTTCTTAACATACTCATTCTAAATAACTTTTGAGGAACAAATCTATGGCATGAGGTAATGTGTACCTGAAATAAAACTTAAAATTTCTCTCTATACCTTACTATCTTTCCTTTTATTTTTCTATGACCTTTTCTTAGGTATTTCCTTTCCTTATTGTTGTTAATAATTAGTACAGTTAGAGTTCATTGTTAATATTTCCTAGTATTCTGATTTAGATTTGAGAAGACACATTTTAAAAATAAATTAAGGGGAAGCCAGGATGGCTCAGTGGGTTAAGTGCTCACTTTGCAGCGCCGGGGACCGAGGATCGAATCCCAGCCCTGGCCCGTGCAGACCCATGTGCTGAACTGGGGAGTTTCCCCAGTTCAGTTCTCCTCTCTGTCTCTGCATCTCTCTCTCTCTCTCTGTCAAAACAATAAAAATTAAAAAAAGAAAAAGAAATTAAAAAAAAGAAATTAAAAAGAAAGACTACCCTCTACACATTTTATCTGCTGAGTATTTTTGTTTGTTTGTTGTTTGTTTTTGGTAGAAATTTATGGAGTGGCTTTGACTAAACCTCATACCAGGTAGTCAGATCATAGCTGTGAGCTTTAAAAAACTGTGAAAGAGAGGGCAAATTCTATTTTCTTTGTGAGATATGAGTGGACCAGACACATTGACCAATCTTATCTAAGTATCAAAAATGAAAACCACTACTGATGTCATCATCAGCATTTCAACTGATCTGTTGATCTTTTCAACATCAGATCAACAGCAGTGGGTATGCTCCTTCCCACACAAATATAATATGTTCAGTGAAAGGCTGTTTTAAAATCCTCAGAGATCTGGAAGTTCAGAAGTTCAACAATGCGATTCTGCAGTCCCTTTATTAATAATGTCCACTATTTCTTACTCTCCCTCAAATAACAGATTTTTGTATTGCTAAAAACAAAAGTGGAAAACAGATGTATTTTATTTTTTCAAAGACAAGACTGACACAAACATGTTTAAACTGCCCACTAAGTTCTAACTGGATTAGTTTCCCCACCCACGCAAAGCTAATTTTCCCTAGTTTTTTTTTATTTATTAATTACTTCAAAACCACTTGAGTTCAACACTTAGGTACATAAAATAATGCTGTTTCTTACTGAAAGGGTCAAGATAGTGAACAACACAGTATGTTCTCCCATAAGGGTCTGCTTCATATTAAGCTCCCATCATAAAACAGAATCAAAGGTAGTGTAAACATCTGCTTCTCTTCCATTTGATCTCTACTTAAACTATAACATCTTCTCAAATATTTAGAATACAGGTCTGTCAGAATGGGCAGGTTGATGACACTAGGGTCTCATGTATAACTATAAACCACCAGCTAAAGATGGTAAATATATAAAGACTTGAGGGAGTTGGAATAATTCAGCAATTACAAAACATTTCTAGCTTAATCACTTTCATTTCGCTGGCTGAAATATATTTCAATCAGGTTTGACTCTAGTAAATGTACCATAAGCTTTTAAGTAAAGCTACACAAATTCCAGGTTTGGATAGGAGGATGTAAAGATAAAAGGACACATTATTAAATGAATGCTTTCATTTGCATATGCATTTTACTCATGCAGTCCCAGGCACACTTCTCTGCTGGTCTTCACTATAAAAATGGGCTGTAGAAAATTTTGTCTCAATAGGCCAAGTCTATAGCTGTTTCAGGAAGAAGAAAAATAAAAAAATAAAAAAAGCACAGCAAGGAGTTATGTGAATGCTTTGTTTAGTTGTATGTTTCAAAAATCATTAAAAATTTAGGAAAAATTTGATGTTGAAAGATCCTTATAATTGTCAGATGGAGAACCAAGTTTGTAACCCATTTTCATCCATAAACAAGGCATGCTCAATAACTTGTTCAAAAGGTCTTTCTTATTGCTTACCCAGAGAGGCAGTCCACTCTCTGATCCAGCCCCAAACTCCCCTCCTCCTGCCACGAGCACTTGCTTCTCTTCTATGATCTTCACGTATCTTCCCACACACCTTGTTTTTCTTTCATTTCACTTTGTGACATCCTTACTGGAAGCCTCTGCTTTTAAAAACTACCTCACTAGCTTACGTTGTAAGGTCTACTGAAAATACACAATCTGGGGAAGACTTTATTCAGACAACCTAAGACGCCCTTGAAGCAGTCCTTACTACAACGTATGTGAAGCGTGAGAACAGCAGGAGAGGAAAAGCCCTGTATGGAGAATGAAGCGGGGCGATCCATGGCTGCTGCCTTTCCGGGCTTTAACAGCATGTGGAAACAGTTTCAAGTAAGGTACAGAAGTCTGGACTGCTGCAGACAGCTGCAGCCACGGGTGGCAGTCAGCGAAAGGTTTTCTTTTTCTTTTAAATATAGAGACACACAGAGAATTAGAAGATATTCTGCAAAAGTAGCTATAGGGAGACTAGAACATATTCAAACCACTCTAAGAAACCACCATGCATTTCTATTCAAATACAAACGGCTTTTATTTAAATGTGGATACAGTGTTTCAAGGAAGCAATGTCCTGTTGAGATGACCTCATTGGTTAAGTGATCAACAATTAAAGTACAAGCTCCAGGAAGGCAGTGGTTTTGTTCATGGAGATAGCCCCTAAGCCTAGAACAATGCTGGGCATACAGCAGATGCTCAACAGATATCTAGACACACCGGCTGTCCAGAACACCTTTGATTATCTGGTCACCATCCACGTGTCCTTTAACAGCATGGGCACATTCTCCTTAAACGCTGAATAGTCAACCTCGCTCCCCAGGACCACCTTTACGCCACGTAAAAGCTCTATAATGTCATTCATCTCTGGGCAGGCAATGAATCCTTTGCAGGTCTGTGTGCCTTGCTTAGTTAGATATCCTTGAGGTGCGGAATGTGTCTTTTCCATGTTTGTATACTTATCACCTAGCACAGGCCTGAAAAATGATAAATATTTCACTTCAGAGGTGTTCCTTTCACAAAGAAATCCTTTCGCTTAAAGGCTCTTAGGTAACTTCCAATAAAAGAAAACATATCCCAACATTTATGAACCTTCTACAACGTGCAGAATATTATGCTGGACCCTATGGGGGAAATTCAAAGATGAATATGACACTGTCTTTGCATTCAAAGCTGCAAGCTAGCCGGAACCATTGCCAGAGGCAGCTTCGGCAAGAGAGTTTAAAGTCGAATTGAAAGCTAATCTTTATTTATGGATTGAAATAATTGAAGTAAAAGAGCCTGCACCTATTTGTACATGGCTGGTTATGCTTCTTTATGTATGCTTTTATATTTTATTTATTGGAATGTAATTTAAAATGACTTCCATTATTTATACACTGTATCTAAACCAATACTTTAAACTATCTAAGTCCCACAAGTCCCTGGAAGCTTGAGTTTGTCAGGCTCTGGCCAGCCAGGAAAGAAACACTGCTATGCTGAACCCTCCAGCACCTGAATGCTTAGCCCAGAGATTCTCGCCTGTGGTGGGGACCTTCCACCTGAGGCAGGACTGTGAGCAAGCGCCCCCCAACCCCCCTCCCACCCCTCCACATTGCAGCCAAGCTGTTTTGAAACTTTTGTTCAATATTCTTCTCTTCCTCTAGGTATCCCATCTCTTTAGATCCAAACATGGGTCAAGCTGAGAAACATTCTTGGGTCCACTGTCTTCTTCCATTGTTTTTCTCTTTGGGCACCTCCTTATCCTTCCACAAAACATCACTTCCCAAATGTTTCCAAACCTTCCTCACTATTTTTAAGAATCCCCTGAAGCCCTTCCACAAGCTCAAGAATTTCTTCAAGTATTCCTCGGCCACTTTGATTTAAATGAAAAACTGACTTTCTCCGAGGAAATCACTTCTTCAGCAACCTGCTCAAGTAGAACATCCTTACGCTGTTGACCCCCATCATGGAGCTGCCTCTACACTGAGATCCCCTGTTCCCTCCTGTGGGACCTGCAGCATCCTTCTCATTGCCTTTGTCTATCAGTTTCCAAGTCGGTCCCCAGCATTTATCCCTATCCCATAATTTTAATGCATATGTCTTTCTTCCCCTTATGAATTAGTTCTCACTACTGTCCTGGGGACTTCACTTAGTATCTCCTTCTTCCTTTTGTTTCAGAAACTGTAACCAAAAGGAAAATCAAACATAGGAAGCTAAGGAAGAAGTTCTAGCCTAAGTTCTCATGACTTACCAAGATGTTCTTGAGAATCAAAATGTAGTCAATAACATGCTAGCTCAGGGCTAGCAAACCCATGAGCAAAACAGGATTCATTCAGCTCACATTTACTGAAGATCCCTTCTGTGGCATACACTATGCTAAATAGGAGAGATGGATAAAGAAATATAAATAGATGATAGACAGATACACACATACTCACTCCATACCTTAATGAGGTCATTCTGAGGAGAGAGGAATGAAGAGGCTGGAGAGAAGACACGTGTGACTGGTCTCTCTACTGTGCTCCTTCGTATGCTCCATAATTCAGCGCATCTGAACGCCAGCCAGACCCCAACTACACTGCTAATCTGTCTCCGTTCTCCACCCCTTTCCACGTGTAACAGCAGATATATACAAATAGACTAACACATTAAACATGCTCCATCTAAAGCAATGATTTTAACCTTTTTTTTTAAATCACAATCTCATCTGCAAAATTAATGATACTAATGGTTCTCCTCCCAATAAAGATACACATACGTGCACAATTTCGGGGCTTTCCAAACTACCCAATCTTGACTATTATTTGAGGCTAAGACCTGATGTCTAACTGCTAATCCAAGTTCATATCTTTGACAGAATCATAAGAGATTTGCCATACAGAAACAATAATATTCTCACAGACATATCTTTAAATAGCGATTTCTACATAGAACAATATCAGAATAGGGCAGGTGGTGGCTGCTACAAGAAGCCTGAGTGGATGTGGGGAGGGTATCCTGCAGGCCACAGTGCCCATCAACTTTCCTGAAACCCCTAGGGAGATGAGAGGTGCAGTACAAACAAATATCCCTTCAAAATATGTCAGCAAGTGCTGTGATCTTCGCTGAAGCCTCCTTGACAAGCTAAATCCCTGCTGCACACAAACCTCCCAGGGTGAGTGACTCACATTATGCTGTGGCAAAGTCACAAATTATTACATGCTCAGGACCTCTGGCTTACATGCAGTATATATGAAATTCCAAGTGTTAAATCTATGAGTACTAAAGGTCTGATGTCCTTGACTTCTAGTCCAGTCGATGGCTCTTCTAGGTTCGACAAATTTTAGCCTCCGATGCACAAATCTCTTCCCCCAATTCCTGCCCCAGGCAATTCCTAGAAGTATGTGGCAAACATATATACTAATCAGATTTCTTAATTCACATTTTTTAACTGATTCTATTACACAGTGATGGTTTAATCCAAATGCCATGTCTAGATTAATCTTTGAATACCATCCAGATCCACAAAGTGGGTATAGTTGGTGGGTCAGTTCTATAGGACAAGAAACTTAAGCAATGGAATCCATGCAGGGATGAAATTGGCAGATTGTCTAAATTCTGATTCCTCTTACAAAAGAACTGCAAACCAACTGTATAAAGAACGTCTCCATCTTTTCTCCATAGCATGTAGATCATTGCCATTCTCTTCCACTTCCACTTTCACTAGGTTTCAAGAACATTGTACCCACACTCAGTACATATTGTTTGATAAACATCATCTAAAATCCTTGTGAAGATTGACACAGCTTATAAAGTTGTAAGAAAGCGAACCACCTGAGAATCTCTGCTTGAGTTTTTTGGAGGGATAATCATATTCACTGAATTAATGAATCAGTGAACAAGCCAACCCACTTACCCTGTTGTGTGATTATGAACCAAACTGTACCTCTCCCAAAGAAATGTGGACCATTGTACTTTTTCATAATTGCATATAGAAACGATAAGCCAAAGAGACACTGTATCTTTCTATTCACTCAGCAAAATGTCAACTTATCAATACTTGTAAATATTTGAATGTTCCCTGAAGTATATTTTTAATAAGAGATAAGCGTAATAGAAAGAAATGGTTTAAAAAAAATTAAGCATGTATATTTCACATCTATAACAGATCACTTACTCAATGCTACATGACACAACAGAGTCTCAAATGAAAAAGAAGCAATCTTTCTAATCAAAACTTCCCTTGGACTGAACAAAACAGAGATTGTATTTCGTATTCAATTTCAGTGAAGCTTTCTGCCACAACACCATCACCACAGCCTACAGCTATGTCTAATCTGTGACACAAGCTCACGCTTTTAATGAACTCCCTGAGTTGCATAGGGAAGTGCATGCTTCCTGATAGCTATGGGTTTTTAAACGGAGTGGTGATGTAAACCCCTCTCTTCTCTTCTTGTTACAAAGGAAATATTTCTACCGTAGCTGAGGGCACTTGCTCAGGTGCTGTGTCTCTACAAAATACAGCAAAATGACCTCTTTACTTGCAAGGCAATTGTGCCAGATTAAAACTACAGCATTTGACAGCTCTTCAGAAAGAAAGGCATCAGGAAGCACAAATAGTTCTATGTAGTTAAATCTACTGGCTAATTTTTTGTAGGTGAACTTCTAAGAAATGATCAAATTGAAAATATGACAATAAAGAAAAAGCTTGGTTTTTACTCATTCTTAAAGTTTGAAATACATGCATACAGAAAAGGTAATGGACATCCTCTGGATGAAAAAGAGGATGAACAAAATGATGAACTCCATCTTGGCCTCCACTCCAGTAAATGGAGAACCAGTGAAACATCAGGCTCAGATCTGTCATCTCTCCAGAAAGAGAGAAGTCTAACGAATTGGGGGTTGGTACACAGAGCAGGCTGCCACAAACAGTGAAAGGAGCTGGTGTGCAATGTGTTCGTGCTCACTTTGCCCTCTTCAGTCAGGTGGTCAGGGCCTCATCAATATGGTGCACGGTTTTATGGCTGGGCACAAAGATTTGGAGCTTGTAGAAAAGAGGGGTCATTAGGGAAGCCAGGATGGCTCAGTGGGTTAAGCACTGGTGTTGCAGCTCCAGGGACCAAGGATCAAATCCCAGCCCCGGCCCATGTGGACCCATATGCTGAACTGAGGTGTGCTTCCCATGTGGGAGGCCTCTAGTTCAGTTCTCATCCACCCACCCCCATTTGGTTCCTGACTCAAGGGACATGTCTTCCATGCGGGAGGCCTCCATCCCAGTTCCCACCCTGTGCAGCCCCTGCCCACCTGTGTAAAATGAAACCATGTCGAAAACTGATGATGTACAACTGTGGAGACTGCTCTGGGTCCTCCCCCTTCTCTCTGTCTTTCTCTGTCTTTGCCTCTCTCTGTCTCTGTCAAAAACAGTAAAATATTTAAAAGAAAGAAAAAAAAAAGAGCAGTCTAAAAGAAAAGAGGGTTCATAATTTTTGGACCATTCTATGTACTCTGCGGTCAGAAGTCAGCAGTCATTCACGGAAATCTATATTGTTGACACTGAAGGGTACCCGAATATGTCACTCCAAACTATGACATTTTAGTAGCAGGATTATTTTGCGCTAAAGACAATGAAGACTCAGCAGACACTGGAATGGCTCTTTCTCTCACCATAACTGCCTAAGAAAGGTATAAATTTCCCCTTTTGTAAAGGAAATTTCTATTTGTAAAGATGTCTTCCTACCAAGAAGACAGCTATTCCAGAAGACAACTCTTATTACCTGAATGACTCATACCCACAGAACAAGACAACCCTCATTTACCATACCCTTCCTCTCTGTATCTTCCCATAGCTTGCTTCCCAAGTCAAGGATCCTCAATCTTTCCTTCTCCTTTATTTAGCTTAAGAAGGCATATAAGCTTCAATCACCTGGCCACCTCCTTGAGCCATATTTTTCTTTGTGAGCTCCAAGGGAACATGTATGTATATATGTGTGTGTGTGTGTGTGTGTGTGTGTGTGTGTATACATACATATACTACTATTTCTTTTATTAATGCCTTGTATCATTTTGGTTCTTGGGCTCCAGTCTTTGAATTTAAAAGAGCAGAGGGAAAAATAATATTTTCTCCCTTACATCACAAAGAAGTTGAGACTAGGAGGCAGGAAAGAGGCAGAAAGACATTAAAAGGATTAGAAAGGAAAGAGTAAGTCAGCAGCCAGTTTTATTAATGTAATCTGAATTATTTCCACTCTATTCTCAGACTACTGTCCTAAAAGAAAGTGAAAATTGAGGGCCAATTTTTAATTAACCTAGTTTTCTTCCTTTGCATTCTTATGGTCATCATCCAAATGACTTGAAACAGAGCAAAAATGGTTGGCTTTTTTCCCATTATTTTTCAAAGCAATTCAGTCATTTGCCAAACCCAGATTATCAGATTCTACCCTATTATTATACATAGCAATGTATTATCAATCTACTTATTTTATTCCCATCCACTCAAATACAGTCCTCAACATGTTCATGCATCTAAACTTCTTCTCTTACCTTACTTGATTTCCTAACTTAACACTAAACTCTCAAATTTCAATTTTTCCCTCTGAAGAAATTGATTCTGTACAATGTCAAATGCATTACTGAGTATGTTTCTGTCATTACTCTCAGTTTCCACTAGGGAGCTAATGATGACTTCTCAGTCTGTGGGTCTGTTACTGGTCTGGGGGAGGAAGAAACTTTTATCTTACTTTCTAGATTCTTCCAGCTGTTTTTACAATAGAATCAACACGAGACAGATTAAGAAGAGAAGATAAGCAAATTTAATTTGACAAAAACATGTGGGAACCATATATATAATGTTAGAAATCCCATACACATGATAGATCAAGAGACAGAAAGGGAAAATGAGGTATATGAAATCTGACATTATAAGTTAGCGAACTTATCCTAGAAAGAGTGCTACATGCCTTGTTGTTGAATATCACTATGATCACCCTAGAAGTTACTCTCCTTGGGAAACTACGCACTAATGCCAGTGCCTAGTCCACCCTTCAAAGCAAGTTTGGAACTCTTTTTCTGGAATAGCTCTAAGAGCTCTTATCGTATTACCCTTGATGTCCTGAATGTCATCAAAATGTCTTCCTTGCGATCTTTCCTTTGTTTTCAGGTAAAGAAAAAAGTCATTGGTGGCCAGATCAGGTGCATAGGGAGGGTGTTCCAATACAGTTACTTGTTTACTGGCTAAAAACTTTCCCACAGACAGTGCCCTATGATGTGGCATACTGTTGTGATGCAAGAGCCATGAGTTGTAGGTGATAAGTTTACATCATTTTCGTTTTCTTCATGTGGCCTTTTCAGCACTTCCAAATAGTCAACTTGGTTGGTTGTCCAGTTCATGCAACTTCATAAGTCCAAAAAGGTTAGCAACATTGTTTGGACTCTTGATTTGGACTGACAAGAGCATTTTTGCTCATGGAGAACTAACTGACTTCCATTGTGCACTCAGATGCCTTATGCCTTATTTCAGGGTGTTATTGGTACACTCATGTTTCATCACCAGTGATAACACGGCCCAAAACATCACCTTGCCTCTCCAACAGTTCTTGGCAAACTTAGACTCTCCTTTGCTTTTGTTTATCGCTGAGCTCCTTTGGGACCATTTTTACATGTACCTTTCTCATGACAAGATTTTCAGTTAAACTTTTCCTAACTGTTTCTCTGCTGATGTTTAATTGGTCTCCTATGCTTCTCACAGTCAGACAATAATTAAAAAAAATATATATTTATTTATTTATTTTTAATTGTTTTTTGACAGAGAGAGAGAGAGAGAGAGAGAGAGAGAGAGAGGGAGAGAGGGAGAGAGAGAGATACAGAGACAGAGAGAGAACTGAACTGGGGGAGCTCCCAGTTCAGCACATGGTTCCACAAGGGCTGGGGCCCAGATTCGATTCTCAGTCCCCAGTGCTGCAAAGTGAGCGCTTAACCCACTGAGCTATCCCGGCTTCCCCCAGACAATAATTTTAAAGCACAATTCGTTAAATTTTTGCAATGTTTTTGTCAGTTCTGCTTGTTATTGGCCGTCATGACCTCTGTTCATCAGTGACCCTTTCTCCTCAGAAAAAATGTTTCACCCATTTTAACTCTGCCTTTGTCTTTCTGACACTATCCCCATCAACTTGGACTAACATGTCCCTGATTTCACTTCCAGTCTTGCTAAGTTAAACAAGGAAATGAATGTTTGTTCATTGCTCTAATTCAAGCTCTGACATTCTCACAATGGCACACAAAATCACCCAACAAAAATAACGCATGCCACTCAGCAAGACACTACCACACGTTGATACTAATAGCTATGAGACACTGATATACCAAGGTTATGAAATCTTACTGTGTTGTTTGGACAGTGCTGCCATTATAAGCGTACAGTGGCAAGTTTGCGGACTTAATTGCCAGACCTTTGTATATGACATTCTGAGTTAAGGATGGGGTAAGGCATCTTGGGGCTTCAGAGAGAAAGATAGGTAATCCTCAGGATGATAAGAAGAGCAGGTTTTCAGTAACTGGCAGTTTGCCATCTTCTAAAGATAGGTCACAAAAAGGTATTTCTGGTGATAACTCTTATTATGGGCAAGGCCCCTAATTTAAATTTTTTAATTAAGTGTATGTTTTCATGAGCCCACAGAGTTCTCGACTGCCTTCAGCTCAAAAGTGGCACATATTGGGGAGGCCTGAATCCCTTCATTGGAAACACTGGTGAGTGCCCAAATTAGAGTTTCAATGTGAAAACATAGCAGCCTTTTAGTTTGCGTTGCAAATTCTTCAAAGTCTGATGCTATTGACTTGACTGCTCCTTATAATCACATTCATCTTGACATCTTTACATAAAAATAGCTGTCAGTATATATTAATAATTGCTCTAGACTAGAACAGTCGACCTAACCCTATTTTCCTCTATAAAACCACTGTCAATTTTGAAAGTCGTAAGAATTTCTTAGATATAGCTTCTAGTTTACACGATATCCATGTGGAACGCTAGTATTCCAATTCTAACTGTTCTTATTCTGAATAGTGACTGCCAGCAGCATTATTACTTTAAACCTGGTAGAGTTTGTTTTTTTTAAGCAATATTATTGTTGGTATTATTTTGGCATCTGAAATATTTAATATTAACATGGATAAAATGGTGACATGCATTCCAGGTAGATGTCCATTCAAATCACCACCTTCATAGATTTTTACCTTTTTTCTACCTACTTTTGGATAGAGAAATATTTTTACAATAAATTCTTTAGTTCCTTCGTTACAAAAAGATGTTTTAGAATATGTAAAGAACCTGTTGAAATATGACCACATTTGTCCATAATACTGAAGACAGCAAGAAAAAGAGGAGAAAATTTACCAATCAAATGGTATGGTTAATGATTTTTTTAAAAGCTACCGAAGGGGCTGCCAGAATTATAAAAAGAAGAGTCCTCTATCACAATTCAGCCTATGGAGGACTGAAAATTTATTAGCATAAATAAAAAGAAATGAAGCAGCTATTTTATGAAAAGGACATTTTATGACAAAGAAGAATGACAGTTTTAATCAAGGGGGAAACATGTATGTGTTGATTTTAAGCTGAATATTAAATGAAACCAAAAGCAGAGCACAAACTTTTTTTTCCCAATCTACAGAATATTTTTCACCTTCAGTTTGGATGCACTTTTAAGTTCAGACACCTCTCCTTTGTTTTTATAATTAATACTCTCCTCATCATCAAAGAGTTAAAAAACAAACATGAGAGAAAAAAAAAGCCTTAATTAATTTTGACAGGAACTGCATTAATATGAACTGTTGAATATACTTCTAAGATGCTAAGCAATGAAAGCTAGAGGAGGGCTGCTAACAATGCCCATACCTGAAATCTAAATTTCAACTATCTGCTATATTTACAACTTCATGCTTTCCAATGTACCAGAAGGGATGGCTTAGTGGTCTCAGCATCTGGTTTTGAATTGCTGTATTCCTCAATTGCAATATTTAACTCATCCCTTAATCTTTGTAGGGGTTGGACACAAAGACCAATCACACCAATGGTTGCAGGTTTGTTCTTCCAAAGTCTTTCACTCTAGCCATGAAATAATGGGCTGCTCTTAACCTTCCCTTCTCTTTCATAACTGCACCAGACCCTGTTCTGAGTGAAGACTAGTTTCTCTCTCCGTATATTAGGAGTGCCCCCAAAGATTGCCTCCAATGTGGTGAAACATATAAAATAGTGAGAGATTAAGTACTTTTTTTTTTTTAAACATTTTTTAAATTTATTTTTGACAGAGAGAGAGAGATACAGAGACAGGTACAGAGAAAGAACTGAACTGGGGGAGCTCCCAATTCAGCATATGGTTCCGCACGGGCCGGGGCCAGGATTCGATCCCCGGTCCCTGGTGCTGCAAAGTGAGCGCTCAACCCACTGAGCCATTCTGGCTTCCCCTAAGTACTTTTTAAACATGACAAAAAAATTTAATAACCCAAATGTGCTCATAGTAACTAAAGTTTTCAAAACTGGAACAAAAGGGCTATAGAGGCAAATCAAACCACATAGAACTAGGTGCAAATGGATGTCTTGGTCTCTGAGGAAATACAAAACGAGGCCTCTGTGATTGCTCCCCCATAAACCATGTGTTTACTCTCTGTTTTTTGTATTCTGTGTGAATTTTCCTGGAAAGTAAAGCGGCCACAAGAGAGCCCACTTAAAATGCTCCTGTCATGTAAATATGTCTGCACTATCTGGCTTTCCAAAGAGCTGTACTTCAATACTTGTTTTGCAGTGTATTATTCCTGTAATATTTACTGTCACCTGGGGGAACAAAAACCAGCAGGTCTAGTCGAAGTTTTCACTAAATTAATTAAGATTAGAAATGCCATAATTAATTAGACCAGCTCTTCTTCACTTCAGGGGCCAGAATCTATACTGAAATGATAGTAATCTGCACTTCCAAATAAAGCTACACGGCCAATAAAGCAATATGTTCTGCATTAACAACAGCATCACCTCAAATAGTAGATCATATTAAACTTCACCTTTCATTGTTTCTCAGCACTCCATATTCTCTTCTGCAACGAACAATTCTG
Organism: Craseonycteris thonglongyai; assembly: GCA_004027555.1. NCBI lineage: Eukaryota > Metazoa > Chordata > Mammalia > Chiroptera > Craseonycteridae > Craseonycteris > Craseonycteris thonglongyai. Next base: position 22,110 of record PVKE010017609.1, read on the forward strand.
ACCACATTTGGCACTTACATTAGAATAAATCATCTTACATAATATATAAGAATGATGATAATTTCTATCAATTCAACCCAGTTTATAAGAATGAGAAAATAGTGAAAGGATATATATTTTATATTTCATTCCTTGAATAAATATAAAATTTGAAACACCTTCAAAGATAATTCAAACGTAAAATGTAAATATACACTAAATATCAAAATAGCATTAAAGGCTTTACGATGAATAATTTAATAAAAAATACCTAAAATATATAAAAAATTCTTAACATAAAGTTTAAAATAAAAAGTTCAAAGGAGGTGAAAACACCAATGATTACTGTTTAAAATAGATAAATGCCCAAGAGGAAGAAATGAATGATAAATATACACACGTGTTATTTAAAGCAAAAAATATCATGTCATGGATAATTTATACTATACTATGAAATAAACCTTTGTAAGGCAACAATTTATTTTCTATAAAAATAACTTTATTTAATTTGTGCTTAAAGGACTTTGCTTGAATAAGGGTATATTCTTTTTTAGAAAAAAAGTTCAAAATTTTCCCTTTTTTTTTTAAATGAAAGAATTAAAAGCAGAGATTTTAGATGAAAAAAAACCAAAACAAAATCCAACTATACATTTTTGTGAGACATAAAATATGACCACATTTAAAATACAAAAAGCAGAAAGATATATTAGCAGATACCTAGTAAAGTTAAAAAAAAAAAGTACACTATGTTACATATAAAATAGACGAAGTGAAATAATTATTATTAGGGAATTAAAAGGCTGTTAATTATATAACAAAGACAACTATTAAGAGAAAGATATAGTAATTACCAACTTATGTACCTAACAACACAGATTCTGAATATAAAGGATAGATACAGTTACAAAGAAAGATTGACAAATCCACTACCATCATAAAAAGTTTTAAAAATACACCTTTCTCAATAACTGAAAGCTACTGCTGAGTAAAGCATATAGGGTCTTTAAATATCAAAACTAGGAAGTTTGGTATAATGTTCAAATGGACATGAACTGGCATCTGACAAATTTTTTTAAGCAGATAAGGACATAAAGACAAAGAATGTAAAAGGAACAAATCTGGCAATATACTATGACATAAAACAACTTGAATAAACCTTAAAGAGATTATAAATATGTATCTTTGTTCCTGACTAGAGTACAATTAAAAAGTTAAAGTTAAAAACAAAAAAACCCACACATTAGGCAAACATTTTTTACAGTTGATCTTAGACAAAAGGCCTAGAAATGATACACAAAAAAATTTTTACAGCATATGTTTAAAATGCATATAACTAGATAATGATTTTTAAAGTTCATAACATTTTAAAACTTAATTATTTATATTAAAAATGAAAGCCTGAAACAGATGATAAAAACATCAAATGAAAGGACACCTGAGGATTTTATAAAGGAGGGAACAAGTGGTTGTCATCTGAAAACCACGCAGCAAAGACATCATGTTTCCCGCAATGTGATTAAGAAGGAAGTAAGTTCATAGCACTACTTGTGAAATATTTTTGCTAAAAAAACTGATCCTGAATCCCATCAAGTCTTTATATTTAACTACAGAATATTTGGGGAAAGAAGAAACAATTGAAATGACCACAAGGCAGCAATCTGCTAATTCTAGAATGTAGGTATGTTTCCATACAGTAAAAAAGGACTTGGTTTCTTCCCAAATTCAAAGGACTGAAACAAAGAAATAGTAGTAAGAATAGCTATAAGGATCCTCAGATCACAATAAACACATGCAATATGTGGGCACAGTTTAGATCCTATAGCAAACAAACTGATGTCTCTCTATTTCTCTCTCTCTCTTTATATATATATATATGTGTATATATATATATACACACACACACACACACATATGTGTATATACATATATATATGTATATGTATATATACACTTGTTTTGAGATACTTGAATAAGCTTTAATATGAACAGGGAATAAAATGATACTCAAATAAGTCTTCATTCCTTTTGTTAAGGGTGGTGATTATGTTTCATAGTGCCTATGTGTTAGAGATACACACTGAAACACACATGAAATGGCATGGTATCTAGAGGTTGCTTTGCAACCTCTAGATAAAGATAAAAAGAGGGAGAATAGATCTAAAAAGATAATAATATACTGCTGATTTTGGAAACTGGTTGAGAGGTATATAGAAGTTCCTTATACCAATCAACTTTAATGTTTGGTTAAAATTCTAATAGGCTAATAATGTGTTTATATAATAATAAAAAAAGAGACTAAAGATTAAAGAATAAGCCTAAAGAAAGAAAACAAAGAAATAAAAAATATATAAAAACAATTCACAAAAATAAAATAGAAAGTAAAGCTACAGATAACGCACCAAAGCAAACATTGATTTCTCAAAACAAAAACAAGATCAGAAAATCCAATGGTAAGACTGAGCAAGAGAAAGAAGAAAAAGAGGTTGCATAAATTAAGAGCAAAAAAAGGGGGTATGGTAATGAACCTGTTGATGTTTTCCAAACCATAGTTGCCCTTTTTTCCTCTCATGGTATAAATTTTCATAAGTGGGGGGAGCAGGGCTGGCTCAGAGGGTTAAACTCTCACTTTGTAGCCCCGGGGACCAAGGATCAAATCCCGGCCCTGACCTGTGCAGACCCATATGCTGAACTGAGATGTACTTCCCATGTGGGAGACCCCCAGTTCAGTTCTCGTCCCCACCCCCATTCAGCCCCTGGCTCGAGGGGGCATGCCACGCATGCGGGAGGCCCCGTAGCCCAGTTCTCACCCTGCATGGCCACCCTCCCACCTGTGTGTACTGAAACCATGTTGAAAATTGATGACATACAACTATGAAGACTGCTCTGGGTCCTCCCCCTTCTCTCTGTCTTTCTCTGTCTCCGTCAAAAACAATAAAATAAATCTTAAAAAGAATGTTTTTTCATGAGTAAAACCAGTCCTATTATTTGCCCTTTTCATACAATTTTCACATAGATTTGGTATTAAGACTATTCTAAGGATATAGCATAGGAATAAGTTGGAGAGTATTTCCTTTTCTTTTTTCTATTCTTAGGAATGATTTTTATACTACTGAGGTTATCTGCCCTTTGAGGACATGGGAGAATATTTCTGAACAGTCTGGGACTTCCCTTTCCTCTTTATTTTTAATGGGTATAGATGCATGTTAGCTTTTGGTTCAACTTCCTTTAATAATTATATGTCTAATTTGGGGTTTTGATTTTTCTTGAGAAAATTTTAGTAATATATTGTCTACTTAAACAAAGGTGTCAAATTACTGGTCTAAAGTTCTTTATAGTAATCTCTTCTAAAATAATCTAAGCTTCTATTTTAAAAAGTAAAGGAGAACAAAACAAGAAGAAAGAAAAGTGTAAATAAAAATAGAAATAAATGAAATAAAGAAAAAAAACAAATCAAAAGTTGATCCTTAGAAAAGATGAATGAAATAAACAAATCTCTAGCCAGAATAATCTAGAAAAATAAGTGACAAGACACAACAATGTCCAGAATGAGCTTTAAATGAAAGAGGGGACAACATTACAGATTCCATTGACAGTTAAAGAAGAATAAAGTAACAATATTACTTAGGACAGTATAACTATTCACTTCAATGAAACATGTAAGATCCTTGAATTATACAAATTACCAATATTGACTCAATAAATTAAAACAACAACAACAACAAAAAAACAAACAAACAGTGAGCTTTATATCATATAAAGAATTTAAATGCATAATTATAAACCTTCCCATAAAGGCAGCTATAGGTCCAGATATGATTTCTAAAATCACAAGTATTTCAGAGAGGAATACCAATCCTACAAAATCTCTTTTAGAAATAGAGAAGCAGGGAACATTTCCTAACTCGTTTTAGGAGACTAGCATTGTTCTAAAAACAAGATCATATAAAGACATTACCCAAAAAAGAAAACCAGAAACCAATATCCCTCATAAACAGAGATGCATCAATCTTTAATAAAATATTAGCAAAATAAATCCAGCAATATACACAAATGATAATGAATCTTGATCAAATGAGGTTATCCAGGAATGCAAGCTTGATTTCACATTTAAAAAATCCATCAACATAATTCACCATGCTAACAGAACAAAAGAGAGGGAAAAAATCATTTAATGATTTAAAAACTCTCAGAACATTAGGAATAGAAGAAGCCTTATTCAACTTAATAAGGAGAGTCTATGAAAAACGTAGATGTAACATCATATTTAATGAAAAAAGATTGAATGCTTTTTACCTAAAATTGCGAAGATGGTAGGAATATCTGTTCTTGCCATTTTTATTTAATATTGTAGCCCAGTGTAGTCAGGCAAGAAAGGGGAAATAAAGGCATAAGAATTGGAAGGAGTAAGTAAAATTATATTAAAAAAAATAAATGATGCTGGGTCAAATGTGTATAAGCACATGAAAAAAATGAAAACTGACCTCTAGTTTACACCACAGAAAAAAATAAATTTCAGGTGGATTATAGACAAATGGCAGCAATAATAAAACTTCTTAAAGACAACAAAGACGAGTATGTTCATGATTGTGGGATAGAGAAAGACATATTAAAGACATCTTAGGACATAAAAGGACAACCCATAAAGTAAAAAATTGATAAACAGAAGTACATTTAAAAATAACTATTCATCAAAAGACTTCACACAGAGAACAAAAAAGGCAAGCCACAAAAACATATCTGCAGCACATGTTTTCAATGAAAGGGTTCTTACAGAAAAAAAATATAAAGAATACCTACAAATCAATGAAAGAGAGGAGGAAAATGGAGGGAATCCAATAGAAATATGGGCAAAAGACCCAGGAAAGTACTGTGTAGAAAAATATAAAAATATGGCCAATAAATGTATGAAAAGGTGCTCAATCTTATTAGTCATCAAGGAATTACAAATTAAACCCTCTTTTCATACCACCACATACCCCTCAGCATAGCTAAAATTATAAAGCCAAACAATATCAATTAACGGTAAGGTTATGAAAGTCCTATTGTATTACAGCCCAGGTGCCAGTGTAATTTAGAACAGCCATTTGAACAATTGGTAATATGCATACAACCTTTAACTCCTAAGTGTTTAGACTCAAAATGTGTAGATCTGTGTGCCAAGAAACAATTATACAAGAATGTTTATGACAGCATTATTAATGATAGTCTTAAAGTGGAAATAACCCAAATATTACCAACAGTAGAATAAAGAGTTTTTAGATAAAAATAATAATAGATTCATATTAATGACAATGAATCAAGAAAAATTTGAATGAGGAAAAAGGTGTCTAATTTTTTCTTTTTTCATAGCAAAGTAAATCAAGAAATAGATGCTTAAGTATATTATTTAAAGCTATAAAGGTAACCATTAGTCTAAAGACAGCCAATATCCTGAAAGTTATATGTAACAATCAGGAAGTAGAGACGGTGAGTGGGAGGTTGGAGGTAATGTAAGTTTATGAACTCCTTCATCTATGACAGCAGGTAGTACAGAATAGACATTCAACAAAGTTGACAAGTCAAGAGAGGGGAATAATATAGTAATTTAAAGTTATAAGATAGCCACCTAAAAGAAAAAGAAAAAAACAACAACAAACAAACATAAAAAACAGTGACTATAAGCAGTGTTTGGCTTTGGGATTAGGACTTAATAAAATATTTATTTTATTCTTTTTGTTCTTAAGTATGTAAACATGTTACTTCTATAATATAAACACTAGAAAATATACATAAAGTAAATAAAAGGCTGGGGAAAAAGTCTGAAGTATTCTAGTCTCCACCATAATGATCACAGTAAGCTTTGAGCATACAAAATATCTTAAAATCCTGGTTTATAAACTAAGGCAACTGCCCGCTTTAGAGTTCAATGACAGTTACAATCTATATAGCCCATTAATTTATACTCTAGCATAATTCTATTAAATGTTTTTGTTTTCAAATATAAATTTAAGATTTACATTTCAACACATACTAAGCTATGTAAATAATTAGAATATATTACTAATTTCTAAAGATGGACACACAAGGTATTAATATAATGGGTTTAGCTCTTTGAGGCAAAATAATTTTTAAAACTCAAGATTATCTTTTAGACTATATTATATCATGTAAGAACAGATTTATGTAATTGAATGAACCCACTTGTCCTGGTTATTATTATTGCATAACAAATTATCTCTAAACCAAATGGTATAAGACAACATGTACATTTGTGCACATATTTCTATTTCCCAGATTTGAGGGTCAGGAATTCTGTAGGGCTAAGCTAGGCATCGGTCATTTGGGGTCTCATATAAGGTTGAGGTCAGACATAGGCTTGGATGGAGTCAAGGCTGCACAGGTCTGGGCATCCAAGATGGCATACTCCTGTAGCTGGCAGCTGCTGTGAGCTGGGCACTGGCAGCTCTGCCATGGCTCTCAACCAGAGTGCCTAGATATGGTCTTTCCAGTAGATGGACTCAGAGTCGTGGATGGCTTACGGAATTAGCTTCCCAAGAGAACGGGTTGGATGCTGTGCAGCCTTTTATAACCTAGACTCTGAAGTCTGCTGCGTACTATTAGTTACAAGGGAGTAACTAATAGTATGTATTAACTAATACTAAACTAGGAAAAAGATTCAGGGGGAGGGGACACAGAATCCTGCTCTTGATGAAAGGAGACTCAAAAAGTTTGTAAACCCATTTTACAATCACCACACTGATCTATGCTTTAGAAAAAAATAAGATGTGAATAAAAAAAAAATAGTACAACCATCTGAAATTACCAAAGTCACATTTACTTTGAGTTCCTCTCTTTTGGAATACTTTAGTGAATGATATGGATTAAATAACATTCATTGGGTGGAGGAGAAGGGGAAACAAAGAAAAAAGAATCCAATTCCATGGCCCATCTTTAGAAAATAAATACTATTCACCTGAAAACATAAAAGGAAAACTGCAATTAATAAAAATTATGGAGTATGATGTAGCAATAGACACTGAGGACACTTAAAATATGAAATCGTTTTGTCACATCAAATAAAAGGAGCAAAACTAAATTATAAACAACCAGGCAAGAGTTTAAAATGCCTTAACCTATTAACTAAAATCCTCATGGCTCCTAATGAGTTCAGGTTAAACATTTAACCACAGAAAAAATACCTTTTTCTAAATAAACTATACTTCACTCTTAATTACATAAACTAGCTTTTTGGAAAGCCATATATGTTATACACATATTAACTAATTCTGTGGGATCAAAATCTCAATGAAGTTAATTCCTAATTGTTAAGTCAAGAATCAGAGGGTACAATTTTAATGATTAGGCGAGCTTAGGTTGTGACAAATGCAAATAACTACTTTTCATTAGGATACTAGAGCAAATTATGTGTTCTATTCCTTTATGTATTCTCCCACCCCCAATGCTAAAACTCCTATGATCAAATGTCTTTTATTGTTTAAGTAACAAAATAAGGAGCTATGAAGGTGGTTAGTAAAAATGTAGGTACGCAACAAAGCAACGTTTTTTAAACAAGTGTTATTCCTCGGTGTTCTGGTTTTCTGTAACCTATCCCCAAGTGTATATCATCAGATCAAGCTTCTCTATTGCTAGTCTCTCTCAGTCAGCTCCCAGTCATTCTCTAAGAGATCTTTAAGCTGGTTTCAATTTATCTAGAAATTATTTAACATTTCATTAAGAACAAGATTGAGGAGGTAACAGGAATGACTCCTCACTATTGGCTTCTGTGAGTGAGAGCTCACTCACAGAACTAGAGAATGGTAAGTGAATGACCTCCACTGGCTGCCTCTAATGTCAAGCCTGCATACAACTAACCCAACACCAAAATACTGAACAAGTATGAAGAATGGTCTTGACACAATTGTTAAATACCAAAATAGGAAAAGAAAGAAAAAAAAAAAAGAAACAAAAACTCCATGTTGAGACATGGAATTTCCAAACTCAAAGGAGGTTGCCTGACATTCTTAACTGATAAACAAGCAGACAATACCAAAATCATAGTGCAGTTTGTTCAGGACCCCAAGGAAGTCAATCCCCATGCTCTTAGGCCCTTACAAGCACGACGACTTTGGACATTTCGCGTAAATAACAGTGTTCCTTCTTTGCGTCCTTCCTCATCACCTGTCGACTAAATGTAGATATTAAAAAAACAAATAAACTTGGTAATTAACTAAACTATGTGCAACTGGTAGGATAGAGTTAGGGTTTATTTTTCTTGCTATTAATGAGATATGATAAGATTGGTATTTCTAGTATTTTTCACAATGTCATATTCGAGCTATTAGTAGGTGGCACTTGCAAAAAGGGGCTTGTGGGCAAATAAATTTCGAAAACAAGCTCAAGTTAAAACTCTTAAAAGTATTTTTTTTTATTGTTTTTGGCAGAGAGAGAGAGAGAGAGAGAGAGAGAGAGAGAGAGAGAGA
>PVKE010017610.1:0-30542 GCA_004027555.1 Craseonycteris thonglongyai
TCTGGGCCCTCCCCCTTCTCTCTGTCTCTCTCTGTCTCTGTCTCTCTTTGTCTCTGTCAAAAACAATAAAATAAATCTTTAAAAAAATAAAGAGCATCTAAATTGAAAAGGAAAAAGTAAAATTATCTCTGTTTACAGATGGTATGGTTTATGTAAAAAACCCTGAAGTTCCCCCGACTCCTAAAAAAATGCTCGGACTAATACATGAATTCAGCCAAGTAGCAAGATTAAAAAAATCAACACACATGGGGAAAACCCGGGATATCTCAGCAGGTGGGTTAAGTGCTTGCTTTTCAGCCCCAGGGACTGAGGATTGAATCCCGGCCCCTGCCTGTGCAGACCTATATGCTGAACTTGGGTGTGCTTCCAGCTCGGTTCTTGCTCACCCTAAAACCTCTGTTGGGCCCCTGGATAGCGGGGACGTGCCTCCCATGCAGGAGACCCCCAGCCCAGTTCCTGCCCAGAGCGGCTCCCACCCAACCATGTTGAAAACTGATGACATACAACTGTGGAGACTGCTCTGGGCCCTCCCCCTTTCTCTTTCTCTCTCTGTCTCTCTCTCTCTCTGTCTCTCTGTCAAAACCATAAATCTTAAAAAAAATTAACACAAAAATCATTTGCATTTCTATACATTAACAATGAATTATCTGAAAAGGAATTTAGGAAACCAATTTCATTAACAATAGCATCAAAAAAATACTTAGGAATTAATTTAACCAAGAAGGTGAAAGATTGGTACAATGAATAATACAAAGCATTGGTGAAGGAAATTAAAGAAGATATAAATGAGACCATACTCCATTTTCGTGGATTGGAATTCTTAATGTTTTTAGAGTCAGCACTACCTAAAGTAATTTATAGACTCAATACAATTCTTAACAAAATTCTGATTTGCATAAATAGAAAATTTTATTCTAATATTCATTTGGAATTTCATCGGACCCCCAAGTAGCCAAGACAATCTTGATAAAGAAGAACAAAGTTGGAGGACTTAACATTTTCTGATTTCAGAACTTACTGTAGAAGTTCAATAATTAAAACAGTGTGATATTGGCATAAATACAGATATACAGACCAGTGGAATAGTATAGAGAGCCCAGAAATAAACCCTTGTGTATATGGCCAAATTGATTTTTACAAGGGTGCCAAGATCATCCAATAGGTAAAGGATAGTTTTCTTTGTGTGTATTTTTTTTTTTTTTTAAACAAATAGTGCTTGGAAAATTGGATCTCCATATGCAAAACAATGAAGTTGGGTCTTTTCCAAACACTGTATGTAAAAATTAGCTCTAAATGCTCAAAGATGTAAATTTAAGACCTAAAACTATAAAGCTCTTAGAAGAAAACATGGAAGAAAAGCTTAAAAACATTTTATTTAGCAATAATTTCTTGCATATGATACGAAAGGCACAGGCACCAAAGGAAGTATAGAGAAATTTCATTTCATAAAAATTAAAAAATTTTGTGCATCAAAATACAATATTAACAAAGTAAAAAGGCCACCCATAGGATGAGAACGTATTTGCAAATAACGGATATAAGGGATTGATATCCAGAATATATAAAGAATTCTGCAAACTTAACAACAACAGTAACAACCTGATTCAAAAGTGAGTAAAATACTTGAATAGGTATTTTTCCAAATATATACAAATGATCAAGAAGCCCATGAAAATTTGCTCAACATCACTAATCATTAGGGAAATGCAAATCAAAAGTAGAAGGAGATACCATCTCACACCTGTTATTAGAATGGCTACTAAAAAAAAAACAAAACTCCAGAAACTAAATGTTGGTAAGAATATGAAGAAATTGGAATACTCTTGTACTGTTGAGTGGAATGTAAAATGGTACAGCTACTATGAAAGACAGTATGGAGGTTCCTCAAAAAATTTAAAAATAGAATGGAAAGAGGCGTCTTGAACAGATATTTGCACATATATGTTGATAGCAGTAATAGCTAAATTGTGCAAAGAATGTGCAAGCAGCCCAAGTGTCTGTTGTTGAATGAATGGATAAGCAAAATGTGGCACAAACATATAATGGAATATTATTTAGCCTTAAAAAGAAAGGGAGGGGAAGCCGGGATGGCTCAGTGGGTTAAGCACTCACTTTGTAGTGCCGGGGACAGAGGATAGAATCCTGGCCCCGGCTCATGCAGACCCATATGCTGAACTGGGGAGTGCCCCCAGTTCAATTCTCACTGGGGTGAGACCCCAGCCCAATTCCTGCCCTGTGCAGCCCCGCGCCCACCTGTGGAATGAAACTATGTGGAAAAATCAATGTGCAACTATAGAGACTGTTCTGGGCCCTCCCCCTTCTCTCTGTCTCTGTATCTCTCTCTCTCTCTCTCTCTCTCTCTGTCAAAAACAATAAAAATAAATCTTTAAAAAAAAAAAGAAAGGGAACATTTTTTTTATTTATTTACTTTTTTTTTTGAAGATTTTATTCTTTTTGACAGAGACAGAGAGACGGAGAAAGGGGAGGGCCCAGAGCAGTCTCCATCTACATCATCAGTTATTGACATGGTTTCATTCCACAAAGGTTGGCAGTGGCCATGCAGGACAGGAATTGGGCTCGGGGCCTCCCCCATGGGAGGCATAACCCATCGAGCCAGGAGCCAGACCTGGGGTTGAGAACCAAACTGAGGGACTCCCACATGGGAAGCACACCCCAGTTCAGCATATGGGCCGGCACGGGCCAGGGCCGGAATTTGACCCTTGGTCCCCAGGGCTACAAAGCGAGCGCTTAACCTGCTGAACCATCCCGGCTTTCCTAAATCTTTTTTAAAATTAGGTCTTTATTGTGTTTTGTTTGTTTTTTTTAATTAATTGGGGTGACATTGATACCAATTACATTGTTACCAGGTGTACAATTCTACATTACATTGTCTATACATCGCATTATGTGCTCACTACCCAGAATCAGCTTACTTTCCATCACCATGTGTTTGATTCCCCTTCCCTACTCCCCTCCCCATCTCTCCCACGCACTGCCCTCCCTCAGGTAACCACTAAACTATTGACTGTGTCCATGAGTCTTTGTTTCTTTGTTCATTTCAGTTTTATATTCCACCTATAAGTGAGGTCATATGTTTCTTGATTCTTTCATTCTGACTTAATTCGCTTAATAAGATGTGTTCAAGGTCCATCCATGTTGTCACAAATTGCTGTATTTCGTCTTTTCTCATTGCTGAGTAGTATTCCACTGTGTAAATGTACCACAACTTCTTTATCCAGTCATCTATCAGAGGACACTTTGGTTGATTCCACGATTGGCCACCGTGAAGAGTAACTGCGATGAACATTGGGGTACATGTATCTTTGCGGATTAAAGTTTTTCAGGTTTTGGGGGTAGATACCCAGGAGAGGGATTGCTGGGTCATATGGCAATTCCTTTCCTAGTTTTTGAGGAATCTCCACACTGCCTTCCACAGTGGTTGTACCAATTTATATTCCCACCAGCAGTGTATGAGGGTTCCTTTTTGTCCACAGCCTCTCCAGCACTTGTTATTCCTTGTCTTGTGGATTATAGCCATTCTAACAGGTGTGAGGTGGTATCTCATTGTGGTTTTAATGTGCATTTTCCTAATTGCTAGTGATGTTGAGCATTTTTTCATGTATCTGTTGGCTGTATGTCTTCAGGAGAGAAGTGCCTGTTTAGGTCTTCTGCCCATTTTTTCATTGGATTGTTTTTTTTGTTGTTAAGTTGTATGAGTTCTTTATATATTTTAGATATTAGCCCCTTATCAGAGGCATTGTTTGCAAATATTTTCTCTCATTTGTTTGGTTTCCTTTTTACTGTATTGATAGTGTCCTTTGCTATGTAGAAGCTTTTTAGTTTGATATAGTCCCATTCATTTATTTTTGCTTTTACTTCCCTTGCCTGTGGGATCAAGTTCATAAAGTACTCTCTGAGCCCTAGGTCCATAAGTTTAGTACCGATGCCTTCTATGCACTTTATAGTTTCAGATCTTATGTGGAGGTCCTTAATCCACTTTGAGTTAATTTTGGTAGATGGTGACAGTTCACAGTCCAGATTCATTCTTTTGCATGTGGTTTTTCAATTTTCCCAGCACCATTTACTGAAGAAGCTTTCTTTCCCCCCTTTTACATCTTTTGCTCCTTTGTCAAAGATTATTTGTCTGTATATTTGTGGGTTTATTTCTGGATTTTTGATTCATTGGTCTGTATGTCTGTTTTTCTGCCAATACCAAGCTGTTTTGATTATAGGCACCTTGTAGTATAGCAGAAGTCAGGGAGCATTATGCCTCCAGAGTTATTTTTTTTCCAGAGGATTGCTTTGGCAATTTGGGGCCTTTTGTGGTTCCATTATGAATATGGTAATTTTTTAAAATCTATTTCTTGAAAGAATGTCTGTGGGACTTCAGTGGGAATTGCATTAAATCTGTATATTGCTTTGGGTAATATGGCCATTTTAACTATGTTGATTCTTCCAATCCATGAACATGAAATATCCTTCCATTTCTTTGTATCTTCTTCAATTTCTTTTAATAGTGTCTTACAGTTTTCCGTGTATAAGTCCTTCACGTTCTTTGTTAAGTTTATTCCTAAATATTTTATTTTTGTTTTGATTGCAAACGGTATCATTTTTTTCATTTTTTTTCTGAAGTTTCATTGTTTGTGTATGATAAAGCTCTGGATTTTTGTACGTTGATTTTGTATCCTGCAACTTCACTGTTTTCATTTATTATTTTTAACAGTTTTGTGGTGGAGTCTTTGGGGCTTTCTATATAAAGGATCATATCGTCTGCAAAAAGTGACAGTTTAACTTCTTCGTTTCCAATTTGAATGCCTTTTATTTCTTTTTCCTGCCTAATGGCTCTGGCTAGAACTTTCAACAGTATGTTGAATAACAGTGGCGACAGGGGACATCCTTGTCTTGTTCCTGATTTTAGAAGAAAAGGTTTCAGTTTTTCCCTGTTCAGTATGACATTCGCTGAGGGTTTGTCATATATGGTCTTTATTATGTTGAGGCATTTTTTTTTTAATACCCATTTTATTAAGTGTTTTGACCATAAATGGATGTTGTATCTTGTCGAATGCTTTTTCTGCATCGAGATAATCATGTGGTTTTTATCTTTAATTTTGTTTATGTGGTGTATGTATGCCATAGATCGATTTGCATGTGTTGAACCATCCTTGTGCCTCTGGGATGAATTTCACTTGATCGTGATGTATAATCTTCTGAATGCAATGTTGTATTCTATTTGCTAGTATTTTGTTTATGATCTTTGCATTGGTGTTCATCAGAGATATTGGTCTATAGTTTCCTTTTTTTGTCATGTCCTTGCCAGGCTTTGGTATTAGGATAATGTTGGCCTCATAGAATGAGTTGGGAAGTATTGCCTCGTCTTCAATTTTTGGAAAAGTTTGAGAAGGATAGGTGTTAGTTCCTCTTTGAATGCCTGGTAAAACTCATTAGTGAGACCATCTGGTCCTGGACTCTTGCTTTTGAGAAGGTTTTGGATGACCATTTCAATTTCCTTACTGTTGATTGGTTTGTTTAGGTTATCCAGTTCTTCTTGATTCAGTCTAGGTAGACTATATGTTTCTAAAAATGTGTCCATTTCTTCTAGGTTGCTAAATTTGGTGACATATAGTCCTTCATAGTATTTTTGTATGATCCTTTGTATTTATGTGGTATCCGTTGTAAATTCCCCTCTTTCATTTCTAATTCGGATTATTTGTGTGTTTTCTCTTTTTCCTTTGGTGAGTCTAGGCAGAGGTTTGTCAATTTTATTAATTTTTTCAAAGAACCAGCTCTTTGTTGTATTAATTTTTTTATTGTTTTTTTATTCTCTATTTTATTTAGTTCTTTAATTTTTATTATTTCCTTCCTTCTGCTGGCTTTGGGTGTTTTTTGTTCTTCTTTTTCTAGTTCTTGAAGATGTGATATTAGGTTGTTTACTTGTAATTTTTCTTGTTTCTTGAGATAGGCCTGTAGTGATACAAATTTCCCTCTTATTACGCTTTTGCTGCGTCCCAGTAATTTTGGTATGTTATATTTTCATTGTCATTTGTTTCTATGTATTGTCTAATCTCTTCTTTTATTTCTTCTTTGATCCAGTCATTTTTTTAATAACATGTTGTTTAATCTTCATGTATTTGTGGTTTTTCCTGCTTTCTTTTTGTAGTTTGATCTCCAATTTTAAAGCTTTGTGATCGTAGAATACACTTGGTATGCTTTCGATCTTCTTAAATTTGCTGAGGCTAGCTTTGTGTTTCAGCATGTGGTCTATCCTTCAAAACATTCCATGTGCATTGGAAGAGAATGTATAGTCCTGTATTTTAGGATGAAGTGTCCTGTAAATGTCAATTATCTCCTGTTGCTGTAATGTATCCTTTAAAGCTGATATTTCTTTGCTTATTTTCTGTTCAGACGATCTGTCCATGGCTGTCAATGAGGTGTTTAAGTCCCCTACTATAATTGTGTTTTTGTCAGTTTCTTTTTTTAGATCTATTAGTAGTTGTTTTGTAAATTTTTGTGCTTCTTGGTTGGGGTCACATATATTAATAAGTGTAATATCTTCTTGTTGTATTGTCCCCTTTATCATTATGAAGTGCCCATTTTTGTCTCTTATTATATTTTTGATCCTGAAGTCTGCTTTGTCACATATGTGTGTGGCTACATCTGCTTTTCTCTGGGTGCTATTTGCTTGCATTATATTTTTCACCCTTTCTCCTTGAGTCTGTGTTTGTTCTTGTTGCTGAGGTGTGTCTCTTGTAGACAGAATAAGGTTGGGTTTTGTTCTTTAATCTGTAGTTTGCTACTCTGTGTCTTGTTACTGGTGAATTCAGTCCATTTACATTTAGGGTGATGATTGATATATGTGGATTTCCTAAAGCCGTTTTATCTTTTGTTTCCTGGTAGCTCTTTTTTTTTTTATTGCTTCTTGCTTTTTTCTTCCCATTGATTATTTTAGTTTGATGGTGTTTATGACTGTTTTTTCTGTATTCTCATCTTTTGTTTTTATGTGTCCCAGTTCTAAGTTCTTTTTCAGCGGTTACCATGAACTTTATATTAAAGGAAGTTTCATATATGCAGTGGTTCCTTTTCTTAAGAATGTTTCTTATCTCCATTCTCTTTGGAAACTTAAGTCTTTACTTCCTCCCCTTTTTATATTTTTGTTGTTCCACTTTATCCCTATTTGCTTTTTCTTTTTTGTTTCAGGTCCAGTCGCCTCTTCCATTATTTCTTTAAATGCTGGCCTTGTGCTGGAGAATTCCTTCAGTTTTTGTATGTCTGGCAAATGTCTTTATTCCTCCTTCATATCTAAAGGGTAACTGTGTTGGGTATAGGATTCTTGGCTGGTAATTTTTCTCCTTTAATATTTTGAATACTTTGTTTCATTCCCTTCTGACTTGTAGAGTTTCTGTTGAGAAATCTGATGAGAGTCTGATGGGCTTTCCTTTATAGGTTATGGTGTTCTTTGTTCTGGCTGCCTTGAGGATTTTTTCTTTGTCTTTGACCTTTGACATCTTCAGAATAATGTGCCTTGGAGAGGGTCTGTTAGGATTCAAGTAGCTAGGCGTCCTCTTTCCCTCTTGGATTTGAGGTTCCCGTTCTTGCCATAGATTTGGGAAGTTCTCATTTACTATTTGTCTGAGTAGATTCTCTGTGCCCATCTTGTCCTCTGCTCCCTCTGGAATACCTATTATTCTTATATTATTTTTTCTAGAGGAGTTAGATAGTTCTTGTAGATATCTTTTATTTCTTTTAGTTTTTAGGTCTCTTTCTTCTTTCTTCTGTGACATTCCAGATTTTTATCATTGATTTCACTAATTCTTTCCTGCATCTGGTCAGCTCTGCTTCCTATGCTAGCTATTTTGTTTTTTATTTCTTTTATTGTGTTGTTCATCTCTAGAATTTCCATTTGTCTCTTTTTCATAGATTCCGTTTCCTTTTTGAGATTATTTAGCTCCTTCTGTGTACTCCGCCAGTTTTCTCTGATCTCTTTGAATATTTTCATAATTGCAACCTTGAATTCTCTCATTTAGCTCATACAATTTCATATCTTCAACTTCCTTTTCTGGAGAATTGTCTCTTTCTTTCTGAACTCCTTTGTTCAAAGGGGTATTCATTGCTGCTGGAGCGTTTTGTTTCCTGGACATGAGGACTTTTCTCTTGGTAGATGTGAAGGTATTTTTCTTTTACTTCCTAGCTGGTGTTAGTGCCTTATAATAAAGGGTGTCCCAAAATTCACCCAAGAAGTAATTTTGATAGAAAACACAGGTTTATTATTAAAAATTGTAAATTTTTATTGCTCAACAATGAAAACGCGTTGTTCTTTCGTGTAGCACTCCATTTTTAATAACCCTGAACTGTCAGCTGTCACGCTGTCTTTTTTTTCGTTGGCAACACTTTACTGCACAAATGATGCAAAATTCAAACCTTGTGTAAATTTTGGGACACCCTTTATTTCCTCTTATTTATTTTGTTTTCTCCCAGTGGGAGACTTCCTAGGATATGGACTTCTTTTTGACTCAGTTGCCCTGGTCTCTGTATGCCTCCTTTTTGGGAAGGTATGGTGGGCGATGGTATTCTATGCCTCCGAGATCCCACTGCTGTCAGAAGCTGCCACACCTAAATCCCTCTGCTGGCTTCAGCGGGACAGGTGGGGGCAAGGCTTGTTGGGAAAGGCGCAGGTCTGTTTGCGTCACAGGGTAATGGCAGCTTCCTGACAGCAGCTCACTGAAGGCCTGCCATTGGTGAGGCCTGCAGGCCGAGCCCCAGGAGACAGCAAGGGAAGCAGCCAGGCTCCGTGTCCCAAGGCCATGCACAGTGTCCGAGCCAGGGCCCCACCACACTGAGAGCCACGTCTCACCCCAGCCACCAACACACACCCGGTGTAGGCGCTCCAGCTACTGAAACAGCCGCCTCCGGCTCCATTCTCCAGCCTAACGTTCCACGGGCCCCCAGCTCCAGACGCCCGATTCAAGCGCAGGTAGCTGGACCCCCCACTCTGGTCACCCGCACCGATCTCTGGCTGCTGCTGGGGCCTCGCTCTGGCCTCCTGCCCTGCGCTCTGGCCGCCCTCTCCACACCACGGCTGCTCCCTCCACACTCCGACGGGGCCTTTCGCCACCGTCAGCCACGCCCGCTTTTCCCATTTACCCCGCGCTCTGGTGTCTGCGCCTCCGCCTCTGTCCATTCCAGGCCTCCAACCCGCCCAGAAGCGTTCTGCTCCTGGACCCTGCGCCCCCACGCTCCCACCTCAGTCAGTCTCTCCTCTGCTGGACTCTGGTCAGCCTCCTGGTTGGTCATTGGGTTGGTCTCCGGGTCGCATTCCGTGGTGGGTCTCCACATGGTTCCCTTTCTTCTTCTCTCATTCGTCTCCATTTCTCCAGCTTTAGGAATTTTCTTGGGTCTCTCAGCCGAGGCTGTGCGCTACTTAGGGATTCTCTGGTTGGATTTTAGTTGTTTAAGTTGTTGTCGTTCCAGGAGAGGTTTCAAGAGCTTCTCTCATGCTGCCGTCTTGATGACGTTTCCAGGTGTTATTGTTGGTTGTTTCAGTAGTTAAAGAAAATTTTGACACATGCTACAACATAGATGAACCTTGAGTACAATATGCTAAATGATACAAGCCAATCACAAAAAGACAAATACTATATGATTTCACTTATATGAGATATTTAGTATATCAAAATCACAGAGGTATAAAGCGGGCTGTTGGTAGCTGGGGGCTGAGGGAGGGAGAGAATGAGAGTTACAGTAGTCTCCCCCTTATTCGATCTTTTGCTTTTCATCGTTTTAGTTATCCATGGTCAACTGTGGTCTGAAAATATTAAATGGAAAGTTCCAGAAATAAGTAGTTCATAGGTTTTCAATTGTTCACCATTCTGAGTGGTGTGATGAAATTTTGTGCTCTCCTGCTTCATTCTTTCTGGAATGTGAATCATCCCTTTGTCCAGTGTATTCATGTTGTATACGCTGCCTGCCCTTAGTCTTTTAGTAGCCATCTTGGTTATCGGATTGACTATTGTGATACTGCAGTGCTTATGTTCAAATAACATTATATTATTTTACTTAGTAATGGCTCCAACATGAAAAAGTAGTGGTGTTTAAAATTTGGATATAGGGGAAGCCGGGATGGCTTAGTGGGTTAAGCGCTCACTTTGCAGTGCCAGGGACTGAGGACCGAATCCCGGCCCCAGCCCGTGCAGACCCATGTGCTGAACTTGGGAGTTCCCCCAGTTCAGTTCTTTCTCTGTCTCTGTATCTCTCTCTCTCTCTCTCTGTCAAAAACAATAAAACAAAAAAACAAACAAACAAAATTTGGATATGCCAAAGGGAAGTCAGAAAGTGCTTCATTTACTGTCCACAGTGGCCAGAACATGGAAACAACCAAAATGTTCTTCAATAGATGACTGGATAAAGAAATTGTGGTACATTTACACAATGGAATACTACTCAGCAATAAGGAAAGATGAAATACATTTGTGACAACATGGATGGACCTAGAGACCATCTTAAGTGAAATAAGTCAGACTGAAAGAGTCAGGAAACATATGACCTCACTTATAGGTGGAATATAAAACTGAAAGTAACAAAGACACAGAGACCTATGGACACACTCACTAGCTAGATGACTGCCTGAGGGAAGGGGAGGAGGGGGGAGGGAAAGTGGGAGGGGAGGTGGGAGTAGGCACCAGCATTATGGACACACTGAATAGTTTGGTGGTTACCTGGGGAAGGGGGAGGTGGGAGGAGGGAGATTTGGGGCAGGGGAGGCGGGAGTGGACACCGGATATATGGTAATGGAAGGGGAGCTGATTCTGGGTGGTGAGCACATAATGTGATGCATAGGTGATGTGATGTGGACTTGTACATCTGGAAACTATCTAATTGTTACCAATCAATGTCACCCCAATAAATTTAACAAAAAAATAAATTAGTTAAAAATAAAGGGACAGGAGCCCAGTCATGTTATAGTTCCATTTAAAAACAACAAATAACATTTAAATACTCATTCTGAGTTTTGGCAGATTGCTCTTAGTGATTTCTGTGGGCACATTGTTAACCATTATCCAAAAAATAAACTATTTCAATTTAAAAAAAGAACATACCTATGCAAATATCTCTTTAAGATCTTATTTTAAATATAAAAAAATACATACCCAGAAGTGGTGTTGCTGAATGATTACATGGAAATTTTATATGTATTTTTGAGATATACTTATTGAATGTAATATTTTATTCCAACCTGTTTAATGTTGCTTACATCTATTCTTACTTTGCCATTCCTAGATGTATTATATATTGTAGCTAGGTCGGATTACGTGCCCTGTATTTTCTAGTCCTCTGTTGCTTTAGTCATCTGCTTTATTCTGTTTGTCTTTTCTTCACTTTTGATCTGTCAACACCCTGACCATCTGTCAAAATCTAAATACTGCTTCTTTGATATATAGTAGACTTAAAAGGTGACAGTAAATTAGAAAGCTAAAACATAGTTGATAATAAAACAAAAAAAAAGATGTGCAAAATTGGCAAATCCCCAAAAATCTAAGAAAAAAAGGAAGTACAAAAGCAATAATATACAACATTATGACCAAGAAAGGCAATGTAACCACAGATGTAGAGGACATTAACAATTAGGAATAAAAGAATTTGTGCAGTTTTAAACATATACAGTTTTAAAATTCTAGGTGAGACAAATTTTTTTTTTAACAAAATGTAAATTACCAGAATAAAACTCAAGAAGATGTAGAAAATTTGAATAGACTAGTAACAGTGGATGAAGTGAAAAGCTCTGTTAATAACCAAGTGAGGGAAAGCCGGGACGGCTCAGCGGGTTGAGTGCTTGCTTTGAGGCCACGAGGACCGAGGATTGAATCCTGGCTCCGGCCCAGGCGGACCCACATGCTGAACTAGGGAGTTCCCACAGTTCGGTTCTCTAGCTGTCTCTGTCTCTGTCTCTCTCTCTATCTGTCAAAAGTAAAATAGAAATAAATATGCACTGAAGATAAAATAATTACTCTCTATAAATATAAAAAGATATAAAAAAAAAACCAAAAAAAACCAAGTGATCAATGTTAACATTAGCAGTCATAAGCCATGCTGATAAGAGTATATATACCACATGATATTATGCAATGAAAAGGGCTTTTCACTTCTATGGCATTCTTCCCCAAAACCTATAACAACAATCTAGGCATGAGAACACATCAAACAAACCCAAATTGTAGTACATTTTGCACAATTTCTGACTAGTACTTTTAAAAACTGTCAAGTTTGTGAAGAAGAAATGATTGAGAAACTGTCATGATTCAGAGGAGACCAAAGAGTCAAGACACTACATACAGTCCGGTATCCTGAAGCAGAAAAAGGACACTAGTGGAAAAACAGGAATCTGGATAAAGTTTGTAGCTTAGTTAATAATACTATTATATTAATAGTATTAATAACATTAGTAACATAGTAACATTAGTATTATATTAATGTTAAGTTTTAATTTGGACATATGTGCTATGACTATGTAAGATTTTAACAGCTGAAGATGGTGAAAAATATACAGGAACTCTGTATTATATTTAAAACTTTTTAAATCTAAAATTATTGTAACATTAAAAAGTTATTTAAAAAAAATTCAAACCTATATTGTTTAATTCAAGGTTAACAGAGAGCAAATCACAAGTGACATTTGAGGAAATCTGTAACATTCATATTGACTAAGAAGGTTGACACAGGTGACTAATGGGAATAAAATTCCACATAGCAACAACAACAACCACCACAAAGTATAAGAGTGATCGAAAGAACAGGTACATCATATAAAGAAAAAATTCAGTTCCTATGTAATGCATAATTCATTAATATTACAACAGTAAGTTATTTAGAGTTCACCAAGTTCCAAAATTCCCAATATTTATTGATATATACTTAACTCTGTCTATAAAATAACTTTTTTAAACATTTACAAAAAAGAATATAACTTACAAGGTGAAAATAACTTGATGAGTAAAGCTGGGCAAAGCCAGCCCTTTATTATACAAATCATTAGAGTGATCTAAACCTTTGAAACATTATCTTCACCTGCCCCAAGTTATTATGTTCCTAATGTGTGCAAACAACCCACGAGTGCTCCATGTTTGGGTTCTCCTCAGATTAAGATTCCTCTAATCCTTGAGCTCTTGACATTGTCAGCCCAATATGACTGGAATTATGACTGTAAAGGCAATTAAGTTTTGTATCTACATGAAAAACAATAGATATGAAACATCTAACATCATTACTTGATAATGAAGCCCGAGTATTCCTCTAGAAATACTGTTGTTCACATTTTAAACTTCTTTGCTAAAGTTTTGACTAATGCCATGGACATAAAAAATAAAAGTTGGGGAAGCCAGGATGCCTCAGCGGGTTAAGCACTTGCTTCGCAGCCCTGGGGACCAAGGATCAAATCCAAGCCCCAGCCTGTGGAGACCCATATGCTGAACTGGGGTGTGCTTCCTATGCAGGAGGGCCGCCCTAGTTCAGTTCTTGCCCCTTGGTTGAGTCCCTGGCTCAAGGAGACATGCCTCCCATGCAGTGCAGCCCCCGCCCACCTGTGTGAAACAAAACCATGTTAAAAAATGATGATGTACAACTATGAAGACTGCTCTGGGCCCTCCCCCTTCTCTCTGTCTGCCTCTCTCTGTCAAAAACAATAAAATAAATCTTAAAAAAATTAAAAGTTATGTATTAAAAATGAAAAAAAAAGTTATTTTAAATAATTAAGAAAACAATTGTTAAAGATCTGTCAGAAAGGGGCAACAGACCCATGTGGTTTTATTGGCATACTGCCCTCTCTAATGCCTCTCATTAACAACTGTTAATCTTCACTTATTAAAACAACTTTAAAACGTTGTGGGGGAAGCCAGGATGGCTCAGTGGGTTGCGTGCTCGCATTGCAGCCCCAGGGGCCTGAGGATTGAGTCCTGGACCTGGCTCAGGCCTATGCAGACCCATATGCTGAACTGGGATGAGCTTCCCATATGGGAGACCCCTGGTTTGGTTCCCGCCCAGGCATGCCTGTTACGTGGGAAGCCTCTGGCTCGTGGGGCTGTACCTCCAATGCGGAAGGCCCCCTACCTGGTTCCCACTCTGCACAGTCCTGCTCCCGCCTGTAGAATGAAACTGTGGAAAATAAATGACGTGCAACTATGGAGACTGCTCTGGGCCCTCCCCCTTCTCTGTCTCTCTCTGTGTCTCTCTTTCTCTGTCAAAAACAATAAAATAAATCTTAAAAAAAAAAGAAGTGTCGGGGCTGCCAGGATAGCTCAACAGGTTGAGCGCTTGCCTTGCAACCTAATGGTCCGGGGATGGAATACAAGCCTCGGCCCATGTAAAATTTATATGCTGAGCTGTATTGTAACTGGTAAACCCTGAAATAGTGGCAAAGGTTCTCCCCTTCCATGTGGGAGGCCCCAGTTCGGTTCCTGTCCTGCGTGGTACCATGTCCACCTGTGTGGAATGAAACGAAACTGTGTCACAACTAATGATGCCCAACTATGGAGACTGCTCTGGGCTCTCCCTCCTTCTCTCTCTCACCATCTCAAAAAAAAAAAAAAAAAAAAAAAAATCTTTAAAAACGTTTTTAAAACATTGAAAACAGAAATCTTCTCAGTTAATTACATGAAAGCAGCATTACTTTAATACAGAAAATCAAATGAAGAAAGTAAAAAAATATATAAATACAAAAATCCTGAAGAAAGTATTAGATAATTGAGTCTATTAGTGTGTTTTGAGTAATATGCTATGTAGTTTTTATTCTGGACATATAGCATGTTTTACTACAATGTAATGAATTACAGTATAATTCATGACACATTGAAAGGGTAAAACTACGTGATTGTAGTATTTGTAATAAAATTCTTAGTAAAACAGTTTTTAAAAATCTGTGGTGAATATTAGAGACTACATTTTTATTTGTTTTTATAATGCAGGTATGGAGGTGACCTTCCTCATTTAAAGAAAAAGCTCCGAAGCTTAAAAAAAAACCTATCTGGGGAAGCTGGGATGACTCAGTGGGTTGAGCACTTGCATTGCAGCCCTGGAGTCGGAGGATTGAATTCCAGTCCTGGCCCCAGCCCGTGCGAACCCATATGCTGACATGGGAGGGTGTGCTTCCCACCCCAGTTTGGTACCCCCCCCCCGGGGTGTGCTTCCCATGTGGGAAGATCCTGGTTTGGCTCCTGCTTGGGGTGTGCCTCTCATGTGGGAGGCTGGCAGCTCTTGGGTCGCTCCTCCCATGCAGGAGGCCCCCTGCTTGGTTCTTGGCCTGTGCAGCCCTGCAGCCCATCTGTGTGCAATGAAACTATGTGGAAAACTAATGACGTGCAACTATAGAGACTGCTCTGGGCCCTACCCCTTCTCTCTCTCTCTCTCTCTCTCTCTCTCTCTCTCTCTGTCAAAAACAACAAAATAAGTAATTTTAAAAAATGAGGGGAAGCTGAGATGGCTCAGTGGGTTAAGCGCTCACTTTGCAGTCCTGGGGACCGAGGATTCAATCCCGGCCCCAGCCCATGCGGACCCATATGCTGAACTGAGGAGTGCCCCCAGTTCAGTTCTCACCGGGGCGAGACCCTGGCCCAATTCCTGCCCTGTGCAGCCTCATGCCCACCTGTGGAATGAAACTATGTGGAAAAACCAATGATGTGCAACTATGGAGACTGTTCTGGGCCCTCCCCCTTCTCTCTGTCTCTGTATCTCTCTCTCTCTCTCTGTCAAAAACAATAAAAATCTTAAAAAAAAAAGGAAATGATTTAAGAAGCCAAAAAAAAAAAATCTATCTAAATTAAAATAAATACTTTTATCAAAGTATAACTTCAAACATTAGGAATATAACTGTTACACAAATGTAGAATGAACACATGTGAAAATCTCATTCAACTCTTTTTTTTAATTAAATTTATTGGGGTAACGTTGGTCAGTAAAGTTACATAGGTTCCATGTGTACAGTTCTACAATACATCATCGATGTGTTGCATCTTGAGCTCACCACCCAGCTCATTCAACTACTTAATTAATATATGAAGTAGTAAGATAATAAAGCTAGATTCCAGAACAGTTGAAGAATAGAGACTGTTATAGTCCATCTGAAAAGGTTTTTTTTTTTTCTTTAATACATTATAAGAATATGATTAAGTTACAAAACTAGTTAACATCCTGCAGAGCTATAAAACCATAACCGTTACATTCATGTTTTCTCTTGGACAAAAATGAACAAGTTGAACAAGTTACATGGAACTTCACAATGTTTGTGCTCTAATAAAATAGTAAATTAGAAAGTCCATCACAGGTTTATTTTACTGAAAAATTAGTTAATTCTTTCATGAGCCTGTTAAAATAATGCCCCAGCATGACAATGGAAAGATGTACTGTGCTCTTTTTTAATTTTTTTAAGATTTTATTTTATTGTTTGAGAGAAGGTGTGAGAGAGAGAGAAGAAGGGAGGTCCCACAGCAGCCTCCATAGTTGTGTATCATTAATTTTGACATGATTTCGTTCCACATGGGTGGATGTGGGACTGCGCAGGGTGGGAACTGAACTCGGGGCTTCTCACATGAGAGGGGAGAACTTTCGCTGTGGAGTCATTCTGGTGGTTACCAGTTGCACTTCAGTTCAGCATATAGGTTTGTGCGGGCTAGGGCTGGGAATCAAACCCCAGACCTTGTGATTGATTGCGAGGTAAGTGCTCAAATGCTGAGCTATCCCAGCATTCCTTTACTATATTCTTTTTATTTCCAACTTTTGGATAAAAAAATTTTTTTTTAATATATTTTTATTTATTTATTTTTGACAGAGAGAGAGAGAGAGAGAGAGAGAGAGAGAGAGAGAGAGAGATACAGATACAGAGAGAGATACAGAGAGAGAACTGAACTGGGGGAGCTCCCAGTTCAGCATATGGTTCCCCATGGGCCGGGGCCGGGGCCAGGATTCGATCCTCGGTCCCCGGCGCTGCAAAGTGAGCGCTTAACCCACTGAGCCATCCCGGCTTCCCCTGGATAAAAATTTTTAATACTGTGTAGTATGGTACCTGTAGACATTGTCAAACAAGTTAAAATAAAAGGTTGACACCCTTAACCAGTGAGAGCCAGAAATGAACAAAACCCAATAGAAAAAAATAGAAAGAAGACAAGCTGTCTGTTAACTGAAGAACACATTCACAGTGCCAGTGACCATGAGAAGCATCTTCCAATCTGGGCCATAATTTTTAAAGACAAAATAACAGTGAATGAAGAGTTTGGCTATGAGACTGGCCAAATTACAAAAGGTTTTAAGCAAATGTTAGTAAGTATGTAGGCATATTCATACACTAATTGATAAGATTCTAATTTGTTACAACAAGCATATTAATTGGTCTTTCTTATAACAGGAAAATACTGAAAAGCTTCTCAGTAGCCTCATGGTTAAGTAAATAAACCAAGTTTCAGATTTATGGAAAAGAATTAGGTAGATTTGTCTGGAAACTCTCCATGATACAGTTATATGAGAAAAGAAAGATGTGGACACATAAATTTTTATTAAAAATACACTTAGATGTGTGTATTAATAACTAGGTCTGAAGAATTATAGGAAAATTTATTTATTATAGTGGCATAAAACAGTTTTGCTTTTTTTTTCAAGTAGGGATAGATTATTTTTACTCTTCTATATTTTAAAGAATTTCTTCATATAAATACAAAACTGTTAATGTCACATTTGTTGGGAGATTTCCTCTTGTGGGGTTTTATAAAACTACTCAGATATTAAGGAAGACCTTCAGTTTTTCCTACTGATATTAAAGAAGAAGAAAGCAGAACAAATAATAATAGTATGTAACACTCCAAAGTATCTATTATAAATAAACTGTTAAGAGAGAATGAATATTTTTACTGAAATTACCAGTATTTGTAAACTAGACTTTATGTCTCACTTCTTTTTTTTAATATGTATTTTATTGTTTTTTGACAGAGACAGAGGCAGAGAGAGACAGAGAGAAGGGGGAGGGCCCAAAGCAGTCTCCATAGTTGTACATCATTAGTTTTTCAATGTGGTTTCATTCCACACAGATGGATGGGGGCTGTGCGGGGTGGGAGCTGGGCTGGGGGCCTCCTGCATGGGAGGCGCGCCCCCTTGAGTCAGGGGCCAAACCTGGGGGTGAGAACCAAACTGGGGGCCTCCCGCATGGGAAGCACACCCCAATTCAGCATATGGGTTCGTATGGGCCAGGGCCGGAATTCGTCAGTCCCTAAGGCTGCAAAGTGAGCACTTAACCTGCTGAGTTATCCTTGCTACCCCATGTCTCACTTCTTATTTCCATTTCTTTTCCTTAATGCTCTTCTACCCTCCTTTCTGTTTTCGAAAGTGAATATTTGTGGATTCAATTTTGTAATATTTTTTGACACTGTATAAACCTGATGCATTCTTTAAGTAGGGAAAAGAGCAAGAGGATTTCCTCTAGTTGAGTCAGGTGGTTGGAATGGTGGGAATAGGTAGGGGAGGGGTAAAGCCAAAGTAATGAGCTGCTTATGTGGTGACTCATGGAAGAGTCAAGGTTTAAAAGCAAAAGAAAGGCGTAGACAAGGTGTTGTGTGTGTGTGTGTGTGTGTGTGTGTGTGTGTGTATACTCAGCAGCTACAGAAGTGTACAAGGTCTGACAATTAAGTTTGCAAACTCATCCTAGGAAAAATGCTACATGCCTCAAAGCTGAATATCACTATAGTCACCTTTGAAGAACTCCCCCTGGGAAGCTATGCACCGATGCCAGTTCCTCGTCTACTCTTCAAAGCAATTTTGAAACTCTTTCTGAAAATGGCCATCAGAGCTGTCATATTGGCTTTTATGTACTGAGTGTCAGCATAATGTCTTCCTTTCAGTATCTCCTTATTCTTCAGGTAAAGAAAAACGTCATTGAGGACCAGATCAGGTGAGTAGGGAGTGTGTTCCAATAGTTATTTGTTGACTGACTAAAACTTCCTCACAGACTGTTGTGTGAGCTGGTGCATAGTTGTGATGCAAGAGCCATGAGTTGTTAGCAAAAAAATTCAGGTCGTTTACATCCCACTTTTTCACACAGCCTTTTCAGCACTTCCAAATAGTCAACTTGTTTGACTGTTTGTCTCATTTGTACAAATTCATAATGAACAACCCCGGTGATATCAAAAAAAGTTAGCAACATGGTTTTGACCTGTGGTTTGAACTGACAGAACACTTCTGGAAATAGAGAATTGGCTGACTTCCATTGTACACTTTGACGTTTTGTTTCAAGATCGTATTGGTATACCCATGTTTCATTACCAATGATAACATAGCCCAAAACACTGTCTTACCTCTCCAAAAGGTCTTGGCAGACTTTGACTCGTCTTGCTTTTGTTCACTGGTGAGCTCCTCCGGGACCATTTTTGCACATACCTTTTTCATGCCACAATTTTCGGTGATGATTTTCTGTTTCTCTATCAGTGTTTACTTGTCTGCCATACTTACCATAGTCAGCTGATGATTTTGACATGTAAGTCAACAATTTTTTGTGATGTTTTTGTCAGTTCTGCTCGTTACTAGCTGCCCTGATGTTTCTTCATCAGTGACACTTTCTCTCCCCTCAGAAAAGCATTTAATGTATTTGTTTAGCATTTAAATCTATCTGCCGTTCAAATCTATTAAAAGCATTTAATCTATCTGCCATTTTCTTCATGACATTATCCCCAGGAACTTGGACTAACATGTCCCTGATTTTACTTTCACTCTTGCTAAGTTTAACAAGAAATTTAATATTGCTTGTTAACTCTAATTCAAGCTCCAACATTTTTGCATGGCACACAAAAACATACAACAATAATAATGAACACCACTCACAAGATATGGCCACATGTCAACAGGAACACAGCTGTAAGACACTGATATACCAAGGTTATGAAACTTTAGTGAGTTATTTGTACAGTGCTGCCAATGTAAGAACATGGTGGAAAGTTCGCAAACTTAAATGTCAGACGTTGTATACCTTATGAGCTATGCTCCTTTCTAAGATTGCATGCTAATGCAATTTAGACTTTGTTTGATGAGTAAGACTACTCAATATGAGTACTATTTCTCATAATATGGTGTAATAACTGATGCTTGCCAGTAATATGCAGTGTGTAGGTAGAAACGAAAGGTGACCAGATGTCCCGCTTTTGGCAGGACAGTGCCTATTTTTAACAATTTGTCCCGTGTCCCGCGGCGTTTTAAAAAAGTCCCGATTTTTGGAAAGAATGCACGACAAGCTAGGGAACAGCGGGAGATAGACCAAATTTTTCATCAAGAACCCCCTCCCCCCCTTGGTCAATGGTGTCCCGCTTTACCAATGTTAAAATCTGGTCACCTTAGAAAGGCTAACCTAGCTTGTGCTTGTTCCAACTTCTATGTTTCCATCTTCACCCTCAATGTTAATTCATTTATTCTAGATTGGAAAATCATATAAATAAATTTACGAAAATTGTGTGTAAACTGACAGTATCCAATAATTCAGTGAGAGTCAAAGGATTCTCCTATGGGAAAAATAAGTTCTTTTTAACAAAGATTGTTGATATCTAATTTTACTACTTAATTATTTGCCTGTTTGGCCTGCTTTTAGGATCTTGGGTGTATTCTGCATAATTAAGGGTATTGAACTAATGAAATGTGGAAAATTCTCATGATTCAAATAAATATTAGTTATATTTTCAGGACCTTTTTTGAG
This sequence comes from Craseonycteris thonglongyai, assembly GCA_004027555.1. NCBI lineage: Eukaryota > Metazoa > Chordata > Mammalia > Chiroptera > Craseonycteridae > Craseonycteris > Craseonycteris thonglongyai. Next base: position 20,702 of record PVKE010017610.1, read on the forward strand.
GTTTAACCCCACACTCTTAACTAAGAAATGTCCTGTTGGGAAAGCCGGGATGGCTCAGTGGGTTAGGCGCTCACTTTGCAGCCCTGGGGACCGAGGATCGAATCCCGGCCCCGGCCCCAGCCCATGCGGACCCATATGCTGAATTGGGGAGTGCCCCCAGTTCACTTCTCACCGGGGTGAGACCCCGGCCCAGTTCCTGCCCTGTGCAGCCCCGCTTCCACCTGTGGAATGAAACTATGTGGAAAAACCAATGATGTGCAACTATGGAGACTGTTCTGGGCCCTCCCCCTTCTCTCTGTCTCTGACTATATCTCTCTCTCTCTCTGTCAAAAACAATAAATAAATCTTTTAAAAAAAAAATGTCCTGTGCATAGTTTAATCTATAGGTCTCCAAGTAAGTTCTTGGTGAGTATGTTCCATAGTATATTTTTAAATTAATGTTGGTTTTATTTTTTCTAAAAATGGCCAGCCGTAGGTGAAATAGGTAGCCAAATACTAGTTAATTATATAAAAAACTGGGGCTCATATGAGTACCAACTGTGATTACCTCTGTCTTGTAGTTGTGGCTTAAAGCTTTTCCTTCATACTATATGAAAAAAAAAAATCTTTAAACACTATTAAGGCTTTATATGTAAATATCCCAGTGAGAAATCAGAAACATTCCCAAATTCTATTAAATTATTTCTTAACAGAACTGGATTTGAAAAGAGAATATTCTATGGGAAAGGGAGAGACTAGGGAGATTCAAGGAAGGAAGCAGTTTGAGTGGAATGGAAGAAACAAAGCAGTCTTACCTAAGAGTTTTAACTGTTATCTAAGTGTATTTCAATCATTGCCCGCCTATGTGTAATTTCTCTGCTGAATGTCAACTCCATATCTTTGACTCTAAAAGTTATTCATTCCTGAAATGTTGCCAACCATCACTAATAAAGAAATGCAAATCAAAACCACAAGGAGATGCCACCTTATACCCATAAGAATGACTCCTGTCAAAACAAAACAAAACAAAAAACAGAAAATAACAAGTGTTAGCAAGAATGTGGAGAATTTTGGAACCCTTTTGTACTGTTGGTGAGGATGTAAAATGGTACAGCTACTATGGAAAATAATATGGGAGTTTCACAAATAATTAACAGTAGAATTACCATGTGATTTAGCAGTTTCACTTCTGGATATATACCCAAAATAACTGAAAGCAGAATCTCAGAGAGATATATTTGTATAACTAAGTTCATAGCAGCAACATTCACAATAGTTAAAATGTGGAAGTAATCCAAGTGCCTACTGATTGATGAATGGATAAAGAAAATGTGGTATATACATTGGCCTCAAAAAAGAAAAAAATAGGGGAAGTCGAGATGGCTTAGTGGGTTAAGTGCTCACTTTGCAGCTCCGGGGACCAAGGATCGAATCCTGGCCCTGGCCTGTGCAGACCCATATGCTGAACTGGGGAGTTCCCCCAGTTCAGGGAGTTCCCCCAGTTCAGTTCTCTCTCTGTCTCTGTATCTCTGTCTCTCTCTATCTCTGTCAAAAACAATAAAATAAACAAATAAATAAATCTTTTTAAAAAAAAAAGAAAGAAAAAAATACTGTCACATGATAGAGCATGGATGAACCTTGAGGTTCACTGTATAATTTCACTTATATGAGGTCTCTGAAGTAGTCAGGTACTTAGAAACAGAAAGTAGAATGGTGTTTGCTAGGAGCTGGGGAGATGTTGTTCAGTGGGCATAGAGTTTCAGTCCTTTAATCTGTTTTAGGGATCTAGCTCATTATAATGTGAATATAGTCAACAGTGTTGAATTCTACACTTAAAAACAGTTAAGATGCTAAAATCTATGTTATCTATTTTTACCACAATTCAGGATATTGAGGCTGAGGCCTAACTGCCAAGATATTCTGATTTATATGGTTTGGGATGTGGTCATAGTGTTGAAAAAATTTAACACCCTCCCAGGTGATTCCATAGCATAATCGACTTTGAGAACCACTGAAATAAACATACATAAGGAATTGTAAAAAATGCTACTAGGGAGATGATATAATATAATTTCAATCTAGGAAATGAAATATTCTTTTATTTACATATTGTTAGAGTCTAATTTATTAAGCAATAATTCAGCCATCAGAGTTGAAATTAGAGAACACTTTTAATAGTAAATTGAAGAAATTTGTGAAAACAAATATATCAAGTTCTCATATGAATGGTTTTCATGATGCCTAACAAGATATGAGCATATCACTTGGTTAAGAATTTTTAAATTTACCTTTCATTTTGCAGTGGCATATATATGGTTAAATAACATTTATGTAACCTAAACTTTTATTTGAAAGATAGAGTGCAGTTAAATTAGAATTATGTTTGTTGTTGTGTACCTCCAGTATTTTAATGGGCACACATATCCAAATTTTCACTTTCTGAATTTTTCAAAATGAAATTTGTCTCAAGTTTGTTGTTGACGGGAGTATTTACATGTGAGAATCATAAATGGTAAGTACGAGGGCTTTCTGGAAAAAGTCCAGCCATAAATGCCTCTATTTTTTGTATTACGTGGCTGAATACTTTCAGGACAGCCCTCATACATTTGATGCGAAAGGCAAGGGGAACAGGGAGTATTGAGACAATATTTATTATAGAGTTTTAGAAGATATGGTATAAGTCAGAGACTCAGACAAAGGTGTCAGACTTATTCAGTAAAATGTATTAATTAATAATACAAGTACCGTGTTTATTTTCTGGGTCTGGAATTTCTGCCTTAAATATATGAGGATATAAAATGATTTCTTTTGAGAACAGTTTTAGTCCTGAGCATTATGAAATACCCAATGGCAGGATATTCACTTAGAACAGCAGTTGTTCTTTTTTTAGTAGCCTTTTTCCTGCAGATGTGACACTTAACAGAGGAAGAGATTATATGTATCTATATATATAATTAACTTTTTGTCTTCCAGCTGGTAATCAGCAGTAGTACTGGTAGTAAAGGCAGTAAAAGTGTACTCTGATCAGTTTAGATAAAGAGTGTGTACAACTGTTTAAATGTTTGTGATTTGTAGTGTTCTTAAAAAATTGTATTTTGAAATTCCTGTAGCTAAATTTTAGAAATAAATTTTAATTGCTTCCATTATAATTATCTTGAGTTGGGGCAGGAGGGACAGATATATTTAGTTTCTGTTCTAAAATGGGAGATGAAAAATTGATGGTAATATTTTTTATATTTGAATATCACATGACTTTGGGAAAACAGGATGTTTGGTAAAATCAAATATTATTTTATTACTGAGTTGCAAAGTGCTTTGTAAATACTTTTTTCTTAAAGGATGTTAGAATGTACATGTTCTGATCACATTTAAAATTTGATAAGGAGAATTGTTTCTTTAAAAAAAAAAATTTCTTTAAAATTTTCATGAAGATTAATATATTTCTGAATAGGACTTTGACCAAACTTACCTACATATGTGTTTGTGCTTCTAATATGTTCTGACACTTGACTTTTTGCATATTTCTTTTGTTGTACTTCAGTCCCTGTCGTAATCTGGAATGCAAAAAGAACATCCGGGAAGGACATAGTATTACTTTAAAAATGTACAAATAGGAATAGAGTGATCAGTCAGTGACTAAGGATAGCTGAATTCAATTTCACTGATGTTTAACTTGCCTAATGTCCTGTCCTTCAGTGAGACTAACATTTGGCATTTAATATCTGGGACTGTGGGTGAGGTGAAATGAAAGGTGAAGTCTAATAATGAATCAAGGCAGAAACTGAGGGAGGCTTTGTTTGTTTCTTTAACTTGTTTTGTAAAAAGATCAGTTGTTTCAGTGAATAACCCAGTTGTAGTGACATGAGGAATTGCACGTTGCCTGTGAAATGCAGGATGACATACATAGAAACAGCCAAAATTCTTTTCATTTATCATGAATTCCAGAAAGAGAACTTTTGACCAGAAGTATCACATTCCTTTTTTTCCCCCTTAAACTAAACACTGTTAGTTCTTTAGGGAATACAGCATTCCAACTTTACTCGAAATCCCAAATGGAATCATATTGCATGAATGTCATTAAAAAAAAAAAAAAAAAAAAAAGTGTAAATAGCACCCAGGAGAGACTCTTGAGGCCACTTTATCAAGTTTAAATAAAACTTTTTGTCTCTAAGCAAGTCCACATCTAATCATCTCCCTCTGCTCCCCTCCCATAATCACACCTAATTTATATTGGAACTTTTAATTCAAAATTCATAAACTTTCAGTTTAATTGGGAAAGAGGAATTTCAGTAGGTTAACATATATTGGGACTTGTTTGTGATTTTATTTTTTATATTAAGCTAAAAAGCAAAATAGAGTCAGGGTTTGATACATAGCTTTTGTTTTGCTCCTTACCTCAAGTGTCAATACTATGTTGAAGAAAAAGGTCACTAAACAGGGTTTTTTACTAGGCTGGACTATTTAGCTCTTTGATCTGGCCCTTCATTTACCGTAATTTCTCTGAGATTTAGTTTCCTATCTTTTAAGGCCTCCTTTTCTTTGGAGAAGAGGAAGGATGGGTGATGTTTTCCATGTTTCCAAGGCTCTTAAACTCTAAGTTAGGAAAAAGGAATAGTTAAACAAATAGATAAGTAAGTGCCCTTAGTAACTTATATAATAGCATCTCGAGCTACAACAGGAGTTCAGAATTAAGTATTAATAGATTTAGACTTGACTTGTGATGGAAGTAGGAGGTAGGGCTTTATTGACCAGAACATCAGTTCCCAAGTGGTGGTACACATACCCATAGGGGTATATGCTGGGCCGTTCAGAGGTACACAAAAAAAAAAATCAGTAATGGCAAAAAAACAAGGAAAGTGAAAAAATGCAAAACATTAGTTATGGAACAATAAATGTTAAGTTTGAATCGCCATTAATGGAGACACTTCAAAATTAGATCACATTAATGAATGATGATTGGTGAGGGCGTGGCTATGAACCCGTCCCACAACTGCTCTTCTACCAATCATTATGCAGTTCTAGAAACATCATTTGCAGTGTTTCTAGAACTTCCCCAAACATAAATACATCTGTAGCCAGACTGATCACTTTAGTTATTAACTGAGCCAAAGTAAGTGTGTTGTCTTTAATCGTGATTCTTTCCAAGTAGTTTTTTTATTTAATGTTTAACATGGTTGCAGTTATTGTCAGTAGTTTTTAAGCTTGTCAGTTATGGATCAGTGGTTGAACACAGGAATGGCTAAAAAACCAAAACTTGATGTGGATTATAACCTGTCACAAAGTACTTCTGAACACGTGTCCAAAGATACGAGTACACCCACACTGGGAGACAGTAAAAAGATTTGTACCTCAGATACTACACAGAAGAAAAGGAAATACTCTGAAGAGTGTATTAAATATGGGTTTTCATGTGTAGAGGATGATGACTGTCCTAAGCCTTTGTGTGTTTTGTGTGGGGAAATATTATTCAATGGTTGCATGCAACCCTTTCTACTATATATAAAAGCAAAGAAATACATTATTTTCAGCACTTAGAAAAGCATCCACCTGTTACTTCATGCATAATGTCAGGAAAGAGTCTTCATCCCATATTGCTTATCTCATAGCTAAATGTAGTAGAAACCACACCATATTTGAAGATTTAATTTCTCCTTGTATACATATTTTTTGTATGTTTGGGGAAGAAAGTGTTTACAAAATCAATACTGTTTCTTTTTCAAATAATACAGTGTCTCAAATTCAAGAAATGTCTGATGATGTTGAAGCTGTAGTAGTAGTAGATAGAATTAGAAAAAGTAAATTCTTCTCCATTCAGGTTGATGAATGTGTAGATGTTGCTGATTTATCTGTTTAGCTTGTCATCGCGAGGTACTTGGTAGGAAATGAAATTGAGGAAAACCTGTTGCTTTGTTACTCATTGACAGAGTGTACCACAGGCAAAGATATTGTTAATGCAATCAACACTTATTTCATTGAAAAGAGCATTAGTTGGTCAAATGTTGTGTTGTGTTGTGTTGACTGATGGAGGCAAGCCTGTGTCAGGTTGTCTTATAAACCAACGCGGCCAAATGAAAGTAGCTCCCCATATACCAAGCCTCTTCTTAGTGAACTGAAAGATGTTCTTGATGAGGCTGTAAAAGTTGTAAATATTATTAAATCACAACCATGAAACTCCAGATTGTTGAAAGTGTAGTGTGAAGAAATGAACAGCATTCACAGCACATTACTTTTGCATACGGAGGTAAAGTGACTACCTCATGGTAAAATATCTGCACAGATGTTGGAACTTAGACATGAAGTCCCGGAATTTTTTGAAGACTGTCGTTTCCCTCTTGCTCCAAAATTTCAGGACAGTGATTAGCTTCAAAGTCTTGCGTATTTATCAGATATTATTCTAGAAATAAACTCAACTTGGGACTTCAAAACAGCTCAATCACTATATTCAAAGTAACAGACATAATTGAGCCAATAATTAAAAAACGACTTTTGGAAAGTGTGTATTCAAAGAGGTCAGCCTGAAGTTTTTGAAACTCTGCACGACTTATCTTACAATGATTTGAACCTTTCCCAAGACATGAAAGAGAATATTTTAAGTGACTTGTAAGGTCTTAAAGTGCTCTTTTATAAGAACTTCCCTCAACATAGAAAAGAAAACAACTAGATTGCAGATCCCTTCAATGAAGAATTCTTCAAAGAAGTTAAAACTATCAAGTCAGGAAAGAAAAAGCAGTTAATCGAATTTCCAACCGATTCTTCTTTAAATTCTGATTTTAAAAGAAAGTATCTTATTGCCTTTTGGGTAGATGTCAGTGAGGAGTACAAACAACTCAGTGAGAAGGCACTCACCTTTTTGCTATTTACTAATACCTAGTGGAGAGAGCTTTCTATTCTTATACCTTCATAAAAAATAGGCACTACAACAAGCTTAATGCAAGTCAGGATTTAAGACTGTATCTTGCATCCTTTGAGCCTAATTTTAACATGTTAAGCGCCATGTCAGTCACCAGTGACTGACACTGAACTTTCCTTTCGGACCAGGTCAGTCACCGGTGACTGACAGTATACTTTTCATGCAGGCCATGGTATTGTATCATAACTGACGATATAAAATTAAAAAAATTACATTCTGTTAATTAATTTTAAATAATTTCAAGGCAATATTCTCAAACAATGTATTAGGCATAAACAGTTCATAACAATTCTCTACTGATACACATGACTTTGCATTCAAGTCTTCAATCCTAAAGCCAGACGGACAGGTGAAAGGTATGATCCTTGGTTGATCACCTCTCAGATCATGCCATTCTTCAATATTCTCATCCTCTTCGTCTGATGATGAAAAAATAACAACTCTACACCAGTTTTTAGGAAAAATAATTTCACTAGAATCACTTTCACGCTCCTCTTCTGACATTTTCACACTCATGGGTAAAGAAACATCTTTTTCTGCACTGGAACAAGAATCGCAGACAACTGACTGAATATAAAGCATTTCTAAAACAATACATTGTACAAATTGCAGTAAATAATATTCACGCAGTGAATATATTCTATATGTAAACATTCAGCCTTATCGCAACCTAAACAGATCTCCGGTTACCAGCATTTTGTTGAAATCTGATATAACGGGCCAAGTGGTAAGCAAGACAAAATAGCCTGGGCACTTAACGTGTTAAGAAACTAATTTTATCAAAGCAAGCTCAATGATCTCAAATACTGGTTCCATCGTTTACAAGTTGTGTGCACTTAAGTAAGTTGTTTATTACTCTGGGCTCAATTTGCTCAATTTTTAAATTGGAAAAAAATAGTTCTTATGATTAATGAAGAAATTAAATGAGATAATACATGTAAAGTACTTAGAACATGTATAACAAATAAGTGCTCAACAACTATTATACATTATTAAGTTTAGATATGTTTAGATATACAAATACTTACCGTTGTGTGTTACAACAGGTTTGTAGCCTAGGAACAGTGGGCTATATCATACAGCCTAAATGTACAGTAAGCTACACATTCTAATTTTGTTTAAGTGCACTCTGTGATCTTTAGGTGACAACAAAATTACCCAATGATGCATTTCTCAGAATGTATACCCATCATTAAACAGAGCATGACTGTATTCTCTTGTTTGTTATGTCTACTCATTCTCTGCATGGTAGTTTTTTTTACCCTAGGATTTAAAATGTCTACAACTTTCAGCATGGATGCTTTATTCTGTGGTAACCTTGTGTACCATGAGCTATGAAAACACATCTAAAGGAGATGTACACTTGTTCACTAGCTTTTGCTAAGCCTCAAGTAATTTCATTGGTCCCTGACTGGGGAAATGGGAAAGAAGTTAATCTGTACACCTGAGTTAGTATAAACTATTTACATATTATACCTTTTTGTTTGTTTTTTATTAATATTATTCTTTTAATTATGAACTGGATGACTTCATCATTGTTACAGAAATTCCTGGCTTTCATGAGCAAATAAATGTAACATTATTTTAGATGCTTTTCTCTGAATTAATAATACATTCAAACCACACCAAAAGCATATATTCTTATCCCAAGCACTGGCCATTCTAATCTTTTCTATAAATCACCTTTTTAATAGAGAACTGTAATATACTGCTGTGTATTTTAGAATAGTGAAAATAATACTAATGAATACATGTGGTTAGTGTTTTAACAGTTTATATAATCTTTTAAGTAAACTTAAAACACAATATCTTTCACTTGTTCCTATAACCACTTAAGAAGATAGGGTAGGATTTACTACCCCTATTTTAGATATAAAGATCTCTGATGTCCAGGTGCTGGGAAAATTGGAAAACCACGTGCAAAAGGCTGAATGTGAACTACGATCTCTCACCATATACCAAAATTAACTCAAAATGGATTAAAGACCTCCAAATAAGAAAGGAAACAATAAGTTACATAGAAGAAAACTTTGGCACTAAACTTATAGACCTGGGATTCAGGGAGGACTTTATGAATCTGACCTCAATGGCAAGGGAAGTAAAAGCACAAATAAATGAATGGGACCTTATCAAGCTAAAAAGCTTCTGTGCTGCAAAGGAAACCATCAACAAAGCAAAGAGGCAACAAACCAACTGGGAATAAATATCTGCAAACAATGCCCCTGATAAGGGGCTAATATCAAAAATATACAAAGAACTTGTACAGCTCAACAATAAAAAAACAAGCAATCCAATTAAATAATGGGCAGCTGACCTTAACAGACACTTCTCTCATGAAGACATACATATGGCCAACAGATACATGAAAAAATGCTCAACTTCACTAGCAATTAGGGAGATGCACATAAAAACCACAATGAGATACCATCTTACACCTGTTAGAATGGCTATCATCAACAAGACAAGGGATAACAAGTGCTGGAGAGGCTGTGGACAAAAAGGAACCCTCATACACTGCTGATGGGAATGTAAACTGGTACAACCACTATGGAAGGCTGTATGGAGATTCCTCAAAAAATTAGGAATGGAAGTACCATATGACCCTGCCATTCCCCTACTGGGCATCTACCCAAAAAACTTGAAAACCTTAATCTTTAAAGATGTCTGTACCCGCATGTTCATTGCAGCACTGTTCACAGTGGCCAGAACATGGAAACAACCAAAATGTCCTTCGATAGATGACTAGATAAAGCAGATGTGGTACATTTACACAATGGAATACTACTCAGCGATAAGAAATGATGAAATACAGTCATTTCTGGCAACATGGATGGACCTAGAGACTATCTTATTAAGTGAAATAAGTCAGAAGGAAAGAATCCGGAAAAATATGACCTCACTTATAGGTGGAATATAAAACTGAAAGTTACAAAGACACAGAGACCTATGGAC